>CABHPH010065573.1:14442-28119 GCA_902168325.1 Peromyscus nudipes | reverse complement strand
TAAATGAAGACCACATGAGAATAGGAAGAAACAAAGTGCTGGAGAGGCCCACAGAAATCCACAAAGATGCCCCCACAATAGACTGCTGGCAATAGTCGAGAAATAGCCCGATCTGACCTACCCTGGTGATAGGATGGCCAAACACCCTAAATGTCGTGCTAGAAACCCCATCCAGTGACTGAGGGAACTAGATGCAGATATCCACGGTCAGGCCCTGGGTGGAGCTCCGGGAGTCCAATTGGCGAGAAGGAGGAGGGTTTATGTGAGCAAGAGTTGTTGGGACCAGGGATGGATGGAATACAGGGACAAGTGGCCAAACGAATGGAAACATATGAACTGTGAACCAATGGCTGAGGGGCCCCCAACTGGATCAGGCCCTCAGAATGGGTGAGACAGTTGATTGGCTTGATCTGTTTAGGAGGCATCCAGGCAGTTGGACCAGGTCCTGTGCTCAGTGCATGAATTGGCTGTTTGAAACCTGGGGCTTAGTAGATACCCTTGGCTCAGCCAGGGAGGAGGGGACTAGACCTGCCTGGGCTGAGTCCACCAGGTTGATCTCAACCCTCGGGGGAGTCTTTGCCCTGGAGGAGATGGAAATGGGGGGTGGACCGGGGGGAGGGGGGCAGGACGGGAGGAGGGAGAATGGGGGAATCTATGGCTGATATGTAAAGTTGAATTATATTGTAAAATAAAATAAAATAATAAAAAAACAAGGACATTACATACTCATCACAGGAAAGATCCACCAAGGTGAAGTTTCAATTCTGAACATTTAGGCCCCAAACACAAGGGCATCTACATAAGCAAAAGAAACACTACTAAAGCTTAAATCACACATAAAACCCCACACGTTAATAGTGGGAGACTTCAACACCCCACTCTCAGCACTGGACAGATCTGCAAAATTGAAACCTAACAGAGAAATAAGGGACTTAACTGATGTTATGATTCAAATGGGCTTAGTCGATATCTACAGAACATTCCATCGGAAAAAAAAAGAATATACCTTCTTCTAAGCACCCCATGGAACCTTTTCTAAAATTGACCACATACTCTGTCACAAAGAAAATCTCAACTGATAACAAAAATTTGGAATAACCTCCTGTGTTCTATCAGACCACCATGGTTGAAAGTTAGATTTCAACAACAACAAAAACTACAGAAAGCCTACAATCTCATGGAAACTTAATAATGCTCAACTGAATCACCAATGGGTCAAGGAAGAGATAAAGAAAGAAATTAAAGCCTTCCTAGAGATCAATGGAAATGAAGACACCACATACCCAAACTTATGGGACACTATGAAAGCAGTGCTAAGAGGAAAATTCATAGCACTAAATGCCCACATAAAGAAGTTGGAGAAATCTCACACTAGTGACTTAACAGCACAACCGAAAGCCCTAGAACAAGAAGAAGCAAAGTCACCCAGGAGGAATAGACTCCAGGAAATGATCAAATTGAGAACTGAAAGGAATAAAATAGAAACAAAGAGAACAATACAAAGAATCAATGAAACAAAGAGTTGGTTCTTTGAGAAAATCAACAAGATAGACAAGCCTTTATCTAAACTAACCAAAAGGCAGAGAGAGAGCATCCAAATTAGCAAAATCAGAAATGAAAAGGGAGACATAACAACTAACATTGAGGAAATCCAGAGAACGATCAGGTCATAGTTCAAAAATCTGTACTCCACAAAACTGGAAAATCTAAAAGAAATGGATAATTTTCTGGGTAGGTACCAAATACCTAAGTTAAAGCAAGACCAGATAAACTATTTAAATAGTCCAATAACCCCTAAGGAAATAGAAACAGTCATTAAAAGTCTCCCAACCAATAAAAGCCCAGGACCAGATGGTTTCAATGCAGAATTCTACCAGATCTTCAAAGAAGAGTTAATACCAATACTCTCTAAATTGTTCCATACAATAGAAACTGAAGGAATGTTACCAAACTCCTTCTATGAGGCTACAAGTACCCTGATTCCCAAGCCAAACAAAGATGCAACAAAGAAAGGGAATTGGCAGATCAATCTCCCTCATGAACATTGATGCAAAAATACTCAATAAAATATTTGCAAACAGACTCCAAGAACACATCAAAACAATTATCCACCATGATCAAGTAGTCTTCATCCCAGGGATGCAAGGGTGGTTCAACATAGGAAAGTCTGTTAATATAATACACCATATAAACAAACTGAAAGAAAAAAAACCACATGATCATCTCACTAGATGCAGAAAAGGCATTTGACAAAATCCAACACCCCTTCATGATAAAGGTCTTGGAGCGATCAGGAATACAGGGAACATACCTAAACATAATAAAGGCAATTCATAGCAAGCCATCAGCCAACATCAATGTAAATGGAGAGAAACTCAAGCAATTCCACTAAAATCAGGAACAAGACAAGCCTGTCTGCTCTCCCCATACTTATTCAATATAGTACTTGAAGTTCTAGTCAGAGCAATCAGACAACATAAGGAGATCAAGGGGATACAAATTGGAAAGGAAGAAGTCAAGTTTTCACTATTTGCAGATGGCATGATAGTATACATAAGTGACCCCAAAATTCGACCAAGGAACTCATACAGCTTATAAACACCTTCAGCAATGTAGCAGGATACAAGATTAACTAAAAAAAAATCAGTTGCCCTCCTATATACAAATGACAAACAGGCTGAGAAAGAAATGAGAGATACATTACCTGTTACAATAGCCACAAGTGATATAAAGTACCTTGGGGTAATTCTAACTAGATAAGTGAAGGACTTGTATGACAAGAGATTTAAGTCCTTGAAGAAAGAAATGAAAGAAGGTGTCAGAAAATGGAAAGATCTCCCATGCTCATGGATAGGCAGGATTAACATAGTAAAAATGGCAATCTTACCAAAAGCTATCTACAGATTCAAATCAATGCCTATCAAAATCCCAACACAATTCTTCACAGACCTGGAAAGAATAATACTCAACTTCATATGGAAAAACAAAAAATCCAGGATAGCCAAAAGAATCCTGTACAATAGAACAACCTCTGGAGGCATCACAATCCCTGACTTCAAGCTCTACTATAGAGCTACAGTAATAAAAACAGCTTGGTACTGGCATAAAAACTGACATGTGGACCAATGGAACTGAACTGAAGACTCTGAAATTAATCTGCACACCTATGAACATATTATTTTCGATAAAGAAGCAAAAACTATACAATGGAAAAAGGAAAACATCTTCAACAAATGGTGCTGGCATAACTGGATGTCAACATGTAGAAGACTACAAATAGATTCATATCTGTCACGGTGCACAAAACTTAAGTCCAAGTATTATGTTGAGGATCAAAGACCTCAACATAAATCAGTTACTCTGAACCTGATAGAAGAGAAAGTAGGAAGTAGTCTTGAATGCATTGGCACTGGAAATCACTTCCTAAATTTAACACTCAGTAGCACAGACACTGAGAGAAACAGTTAATAAATGCGACCTCTTGAAACTGAGAAACTTTTGTAGGGCAAAGGACATGGTCAACAAGACAAATCGACAGCCTACAGAATGGGAATAGAACTTCACCAACCCCACATCTGACAGAGAGCTGATATCTAGAACATATAAAGAACTCAAGAAATTAGACATCAAAATACCCAACAGTCCAATTTAAAAAATGGGCTATAGAGCTAAACAGAGAATTCTCAAAAGAAGAAACTCAAATGGCTGAAAGACATTTAAGGAATTGCTCAACATCCTTAATTATCAGGGAAATGCAAATCAAAAGAACTTTGAGATACCATCTTATACCCATCATAATGGCCAAGATCAAAAACACTGAAGACAGCTTACGTTGGAGAGGATGTAGAGCAAGGGGAACACTCCTATACTGTTGGTGGGAATGCAAACTTGTACAGCCACTTTGGAAATCAATATGGTGCTTTCTTAGAGAATTGGGAATCAACCTCCCCCAAGATCCAGCTATACCACTCTTGGGCATATACCCAAGGAATGCTCAATCATACCACAAAGACACATGCTCAACTATGTTCATAGCAACATTATTTGTAATAGCCAGAACCTGGAAACAACCTAGATGCCCTTCAACTGAAGAATGGATAAATAAAATGTGGTACATATACACAATGGAGTACTACTCAGCAGAGAAAAAACAATGACATCATGAGGTTTGCAGGCAAATGGATGGAACTAGAAAAAAATCATCCTGAGTGAGGAAACCCAGACTCAGAAAGACAAACATGATATGTACTCACTCATAAGTGGATACCAGATGTAAAGCAAAGGATAACCAGACTGCAACTCACAACCCCAGGGAGGCTACCTAGTAAAGAGGACTCTAAGAAAGATACAGGGATGCCCAACAACAGAGAAATGGATGTGATCTACATGAGCAAACTGGTGGTGGGGGTAATGGAGTGCAAGGGATGGGGGAAAGAGAACTTAGGGAAGAGGGAGGTCCCAGCTGAATCAGGAGCACAGTGGGAGAACAGGGAGTGAGATACCAAGATGAATGAAGACCCCAGGGGAATAGGAGGAAGCAGAGTGCTAGAGAGGTCCCCAGAAATCCACAAAGATACCTCTACTGTAAACTAGTGGCAATGGTCGAGAGTGCCTGAGCTGACCTGCTCTGGTGATGGGATGGCCAAACACCCTCGCTGTCATGATAAAACTCTCATCGATTGACTGATGGAAGCAGATGCAGAGATCCATGGCAGAGCCCCAGGAGCTCCGGGAGTCCACTTGGCAAGAGAGAGGAGGGATTGTATGAGTGAGAGATATTGAGACCATGATTGGAAAAAGCACAGGGACAAATAGCCAAACTAGTGGAAACGCATGAACTGTGAACCAATGGCTGAGGAGCCCCCATGGAACTGGACCAGGCCCTCTGGATAAGTGAGACAGTTGATTAGCTTGAACTGTTTGGGAGGCCCCCAGGCAGTGGAGCCAGGACCTGTCCTTGCTACATGGGCTGGCTGTTTTGGAGCCTGGGGCCCATGCTGGGACACTTTGCTCAGCCTTGGTATAGGGAGGAGGGGACTGGACCTGCCTTGGCTGAGTCTACCAGGCTGGGCTGACTCCCCAGGGGAGATCTTGCCTTGGAGGAGGTGGGAATGAGGGGTAGATTGGGGCGAGAGGGCTGGGGGGGTGGGAGGAGGGAGGACGGGGGAATCTGTGTCTGATATGTGAAATTAAGTTAATTATAAAATAAAAATATTTAAAAAAAAAGAAAACAAAAAATAATTGATACTGGATTTAATGAGACATTTTTATTTGTATATTTTGGTAAAATGTATTTTTTATTTTTGCCAATGTGTTCATTCACATTGACATATTCAGTTGTTAAACTGTCCTTGCATTCATATTATCAGATAGCTCTGCTGTTAATGGTTGTTTTCAAAAGCACATCTTGAGTAAATTGTTTTTCTTGTTACAGTATTTATATGTCCTTGAAAAATAAATTGCTCTGCTCTTATTGACTTTGCTTCATATAAAGATATTTCAAGACCATTTAATGGTTATTTTAACATGTAGTTATAAACATACATTTGTTTTAATAAATCTTCATTTCTAAACCTATTGCCTAAAGTTGTATATACTGTTTCATTATTTTGAGTAGTATCTGTAGCTGTTTCCCATTTATCTATGTTTTACTTATATTCTTCACTCTATGTTTTGTCCAGTCTAGACAGATATCATTCTACCATATTAACCTTTTCAGAGATAAAATTATTGTTACCATGCACTCATCCTCTGAACTATAAGCGGGACACAAAATACATGCTTTTTAAAATACTTTGCCTTGGTCATCGTGTCTCTTCACAGCAATACAAAAGTAATTAAAACATCATCCTTAGCAATTAGGGAAATGCTAATTAAAAAAAAACTTTGACGTTTCATCTCAGCCCAGTCTGAAAGGCTAAGATCAATAAAACAACTGACAGCAGAAGCTGGTGGGGTTGGAGAGAAAGACGAATCCTCATCACTGTTGCTGAGAGTGCAACTTTGTACAGCCACTCTGGAAATCAGTATGAAGAATCATCAAAAGACAAAATTAAGTCCATCATATGCTCCAGCTATGACCCTCCTTGACCTATGCCCAAAGACACATCATCCTAGTCCACAGATACTACTACTGTGCTTTTAAGTTGAGTTCACAGTTAGTTTACAGATCATTCATCAATTTTCTTGAGAAGTTTTCATAAAACTATAAATGTTTCTCCAAGTACTGATTTAACTGCCAGTTTTGACATTACTTAGGGAGTTCTGTAACAGTGGTGTGCATTTGACGTATTTATTGGCTTTTTAAACAGATTTTGGGTTACCTCACAATGATTTCTTCAGCACTTAACATACACAACCCATTTTAATTTCATATTTTCTCCCATTAGTTCTTCCTTTTGGGAAACATTTTCTCCAAATACTGTGTATTTGCACAGTGTGTGCTGGAAATGCCAGGGTCAGGAAGACTGGGTGATACATGTTGACCCAGTAAAATTAGCAATGAAGAAGTGACTTCTTGCATTCCCTCTCACAGAAATCTTCAGGAGGTCGTAAAAGATAAAACTGAAATAATTCAGAGCAGCCAGGGGAATCAGAGGGGAGCAGACAACATCTGAATGAGGCCACCTTATCCATTTCAGAGTTTTGGACAAGTGTTAGAAGCAAACGTCTGGAATAATAATTCACTGAATCTATCTCTTTGCACTTCAGTGAGATATGATCCTGCTTGTGGTGTCTCCAGACCCTCATTTCTCCAGTCACACCCTTCAGTCATGACCTCATTGCCGTATTTTCTTCTAGCAAGTTTGGATAGTAGACTTGTCTAGTGTATTTCCCTCTGCCCCAGTCAATCCTGTTTGTTACTGTTCTTAATTTTTCCAAATGGCATTTTCTTAACAATTATCCTGTGTTAAGTCTTAAGTCACCTTCAGCAGAATCTTCTAGCACTGATGGTGGAAGTGGTCCTCAGACCCTGTCCCTGTTAACCTATTGACAATGGAAGGTGACTTGGGGTGGGAGCCCTACCATGCCCAGGCCCTTACTGGAAACCTCATGGGAGTGGATGTTGCTGTGAGGGAAGTGATCTGCAGGTCTATCTCTTACTGAGGGGTTAGTGGCAGTTGAGGCTGCTATGTGTGTGGTGTTCCACAGGCCATATCCCTAATTTAGATGTTGGCAGTTGAAGCTGCTATGAGGAAGAGCTCTCCTGTGCACAGCAATTACTGGAAATTGATTGGCAGTTGAAGTTGTGATGTGAGGTGGTGCTCCACCTGGGTCTAACCTTTACTGAGGAACTCATGAAGCTGCAGTGAGGAGCTGGTCTTCAAGCCCTCCCTATCCCTTACTTAGGAGACACTGGCAGTTGAAGCTGCCCATCCCTTATGTGGAGATATTGTTAGTAGAATCTGCTATGGACAATGCTCTGCAGATAATATCCCACACTGAGGAAATACTGGTAGGTGAAGCTGCCATGAAGGAAATGATCTACCAGGCCCTATCCCACACTGAGGAGTTGCTGGCCATATGAGCTGTCATGAGTATGTGCTCTACCACAAATTTTCCCTTACTAAGGAGCTGAAGGCAGTAGAATCTTCTATGCTTAAGGGATTTCCAGGGACTGTCCCTTAATTGTAAGCTATTGGCAGTTGAATCTGTCATATGGAGGTTCTCTTGGGACTCTACCCTTTGCTAAAGAGTTACTGACAGTTGAAGAAACCTTGGGAGAGGTGCTTTTCAGGCCTCATCCCTTACTGAGGAGTTAGTTGTAGTTAAAGATGCCATGGGAGTGGTGCCATATCCTTTACTGAGGAGATGTTGCTAGCAGATCTGCCATGGGAAATGTTCTCCAAGTTCCATCCCTGACTAAGGAGCTACTAGCCTAGGAATCTTCCGTGGTTGAAGTGACCTTAGGCCCTGTCTTAGGATTCCTTGGATAAACACCATGACCAAAATCAATTTAGGGGAAAAATTGATTTAATCTCCTGGCTTGCAATCCATCATCTATGGAAGTCAGTTTAGGCACTCAAGGCAGGAACCTGAAGGCACAAACGGAAGCAGAGACCATGGAGGAACAGTGTTGACAGGCTAGCTGCCATTAGCATGCTCAGCTTGCTTTCTCATTTTGCCAAGATACAAATGCCATAGAGGATAGCTCCCCAAATGAGCCAAGCCCTCCCAGATTAACGATCAATCATGAAAATTTTCTGTAAGTTGGCTACAGGTCAATCTTATGGAGATATTTTCTGAATTGAGGTTCTTTCCTCTCAGATGACTTTAGCTTGTTCCACACTGAGAAACCTCTAGCAAGCACAAGACATATCCATTCCTGGGGAGCTACTGGTAGTTGAATATGCCATGATGAATGTGGCCAACCAGGCTCTAGCCCTTACTGAAGAGTTACAGGCAGTAAAAGCTGTTGTGAGTGTGGTGATTGCTCATGCATTTTATGGTGATATTGTGTTCCCCAATAAATTGTGCACTTTAATAAACTTATCTGGGGTCAGAGAACAGACTAGCCGCTAGAGAGACACAGAAGCCAGAAAATGGTGGCACACACGTCTTTAATCCTAGCATTCTGGAGGCAGAGATCCATCTGGATCTCTGTGAGTTCAAAGCCACACTGGAAACAGCCAGGCATGGTGACACATGCCTTTAAACCCAGGAAGTGATGATAGAAAGCAGAAAGGTATATAAGGTATGAGGACCAGGAACTAGAGCCTGGTTAAGCTTTTAGGCTTTTAGCAGCAGTTCAGCTGAGATCCATTTGGATGAGAACTCAGAGACTTCCAGTCTGAGGAAACAGGATCAGCTGAGGAATTGGTGAAGTAAGGTGGCTGTGGCTTGTTCTGTTTCTCTGATCATTCAGCATTCACCCCAATACCTGGCTCTGTGTTTGATTTTATTAATAAGACCTTTTAAGATTCCTGCTACACATTTTTTCTCATTGAGCAGTTGCTGGTGGGAGGATTTACTATGGGCAAGGCCTCCCCAGGTTCTCTCCCTTACTTATGAGCTAGTGGTAGTTAAAACTGGTAGTTCTGTCTTAGGAAGGTACCTTCCAGGTCCTGTCCTTTCTTGGGAGAGCTGGCAGATGAAGCTCTCATGAAGGTGGTGCTCTTCCAGCCCTAACCATTACTTGGGAGATGTTGGCAATTTAAGTGGCCAGAAAAGAGGTATTCTCTAGGCCTGGTCCCTAAGCCAAGAGCTTCTTCCAGTTGGAGTTGCCATGGGTGAGATGCAGGCTAGACCCTATCTCATATTGAGGAGCAATTAACCATTGGAAATGCCATCAAATGATGCTCACCTGGCCTAATCACATACTGAGGTTCTAATGGCAATTGAGGCTGTCATGGAGGAGGTGTTTACAGGTTCTGTTCCTTACTGAGCTGCTATTTGCAATTTGGTATTGAGGGAGGCCATGGGCTCTATCTCTAAGATTTTCACTGTTGAAGTTGCCATGAAGAGATGCTCTCCAGGCCCTATCCTGTATTGAGTATCTATTGGCTGTTGAGGCTGAAATAGGGGAGATGCTCTCCAGGCCTCATCCCTTACCTAGCAGCTAGTGGCAGCTGAAGATGACATGGAGAATGTGCCCACAATGCCATATCTCAATATACTGAGGAGATTTCAACAACTGAAGCTCCTGTGGGAAAATGCTCTCTATCTTCCAAACTGACCGAGGAGCTACTAGCATTGAGGCTTCCATTAGGTGAGGTGACCTTCAGGCCCTGTATTTCTTGGGGATCCTATTATTTGGATAAACACTGACCAAAATTGAGTTGAAGAAAGAAAAGTTTATTTTATTATATGACTTGTGGTCCATTATTCATCAAGTCAGGGCAGAAACTCAGGCAGGAACATGGAGGCAGGAACTGAAACAGAGATCAGGAAGGAATGTTGCTGACTGGTTTGTTGGCCATGCCTTACCCATCTTGATTTCTTACAGCCCCCCAGTATCGCCTTCTCAAGAGTGGTACCTCCCACAGTGAGCGTGGCCCTCCCACACTAATTCTCAATCAAAAAATGCCCCCAGGAGTTGGCTTCAAGTCAATCTTTACAAAGTATTTTCTGAATTAAGTTTCCTTCCTCTCAGTTGGCTAGCTTGTGTCAAGTTGACAAAAACCAAAGCCAACACAAAACACAACAAACAAAACAGCAAACACAAACCCTGTCCCTTATTGCAGAGCTCTAGGCAGTTGAAGCCACCATGGACCACAGAGGAGGTTCTTTCCTGAAAATATCCCCTACTGAGTAGCTGCTGATAGGGGAAGCTCTCATGAGGCAAGGTGCCTTTGGGGCTCTTATCTACTTAGGGGATCCTGGCAGTAGAGGCTGCCAGGAAGAAAGTTATCTCCAGTCCCTGTCCCTTACTGGGAAGCTTTACACAGGTGAAGTTGTTGTGAGAGGTACTCTGCAGGCCCTTCCCCTTCTGTGGAGCTATTGGCAGTTTAGTCTGCCTTGGTCAGGGTGTTCTCTAGGCCCAATAGCTTGCTGAGGAGCTCATGACAGTTGAAGCAACCTTAGTAGAGGTGTTCTCCAGGCTTCTTCTGCTACTGAGGAGTTAGTGCTGTTTGAAGATGTCATGCAGGAGGTCCATACTCCTTACTGAGGAGATGTTGCTAGTAGAATCCGCTAAGGGAAATGCTCTCCAATTTCCATCCCTGACTGGGGAGCTACTAGCATATAAATCTTCCATGGAAAAAGGTGACCTTCTTGCCTGTCTTAGAGTTTCAATTTCTTGGATAAACACCATGACCAAAAATCAACTTGTAGAGAAAAGGGTCTATTTCATCTTGTAGGTTGTAGTACATTCTCTGTGGAAGGAACTATAGGACTTTAAAGCTAGAACCTAGAGGCAAAAACTGAGGCAGGGCTATGGAATCATGATGTTTTCAGGCTTGCTGTGATTGGCTTGCTTTGCTTGCTTTGTTAGTGCACAGGGGACAAAATGCCAAAAGTGGTACCTTCCACAGTACTCTGAACCCTCCCACACTAATTCTCAATCAAGAAATGGCCCCATGGGTTGTCTACAGGCCAATCTTATGGAGGTATTTTCTGAATTGAGTTTCCTTTTTCTCAGATGAATCTAGGTTGTGTCGATTTGACAAAACACTAGCCACCACAGGTCCCATACCTTCCTGTGTATCTTTTTACAGATGAAGTTACCATAGGTGATGTGTCCTCCAGACACTACCCCTTACTGGATAATTATTAGCAATTGAAAGTGCCATCAAATGTGCTCACCAGGCCCTATGCCTTACTGAGGTGCTTTGGCAATTGATGCTGTCAAAGATGAGGCACTTCAGAGGCTCTTTTCCTTACTGAGTTGCTATTGGCAACTGAAGCTATGATAGGGAGGTGCTCTCCATTCTCTACCACCTCTTTAGTTATAGGCAATTGAAACTGCAAAGGGGCAGGTTCTCAAAGGGGCTTATTCTTTACTGAAGAGTTATAAGCAGTTGATGATGCCATGAGGGAAGTGCTTAACAGGGCTTATTCTTTACTGAGGAGTTATAAGCAGTTGATGATGCCATGGGGGAGATGCTCAACAGTATTAATTCTTCACTAAGGAGATAGTGGAATTTGATGATGCTGTGAGGAAGATGTCCACAATGCAAGTTGAAACTGCTATAGGGAATATTCTCCAAGTTCCATCCCTAAATGATGAGCTACTAGAATATGAAGTTTCCATCAGGAGAGGTGGTCTGGAGGCTGTCTTAGAGTTTCTGTTTCTTGCATTTAAAAACATCACCAGAATCAACTTGCTGAGCAAAGCATGTTTCGTATCTTACAACTTATAGTTCATCATCCATGGAAGTCAGTGCAGGAACTCAAGATAGGACTCTGGAGGCAGGAACTGGAGCAGAGGTTGTGGACCAACATTGCTTACTGGCTAGCTGCCTATGGTTTCTCAGTTTATTTTTCTTTTGTCTTTTCTTTTTCTTTTTTTGTAGTTTACATATTTTCCTTTAATTGAAAATTCATTTTTATTCTTACATAATATATCCTGATTACTTTTCCCCCACTCTACTTTTTCCAGTTCCTCCCACCTCCACTCTGATCCAGATCCACTGTCTTCCAGTCTCTTACTAGAAAGATACTTCTAAGGCATAATGATAAATAGAATAAAATAGATAAGATAAAACAAAAACTCACACATACTCCCATTCCAACCTTTCCCAACCATCCATAACTATCTGTTTTACCTCCCGTTCCTAGGGAGATCTACCTGTCTCCCTAGTCACTTACTCTGTATCGATCCTCTGATTCTACAGATTGTTATTTGCTTATCATTGACTTAATGGCTAATATTCACATATAAGAAAATTCATACCATATTTGTCTATATGGGTCTGGGTTACCTCACTCAGGGTGATTTTTTCTAATTCCATCCATTTAACTGCAAATTTCATGATGTCATTTTTTTAAACAGCTGAGTAACATTCCATTGTGTAAATGTACCACATTTTTTTTTATCCATCCTTTGTTTGAGGGACATTTAGTTTGTTTCCAATTCTGGGCTATTTTCAGTAGAACAGCAATAAACATATTTGTGCAAGTATCTCTGTGGTATGATGAAGTATCCTTTGAGTATATGCCCAAGAATAATATTGCTGGATCTTGAGGTAGATCAATTCCCATCTTCCTGAGGACCCACCACACTGATTTCATAGTGGCTGTATAAGTTTGCACTCCCACCAGCAATGGATGAGTGTTCTTACTCCACATCCTCACCAGCGTGAGCTGTCAGGTTCTTTATTGTTCTTACGCACTCTGACAGGGATAGGATGGAATCTCAGAGTAGTTTTGATTTGTGTTTACCTGACAACAAAGAGAATTGAACATTTCTTTAATGTTTCTCAGCCATTTGAGTTCCCTCTTTTGAGAATTCCATTTAGATCTGTACCCCATTTTTAAATTGAGTTATTTGTTTTCATAATACCTAGTTTATTTTTGCCTTCCTTTAGATTTATTTTTTATTTTATGTGTATGGGTGCTTTGCTTGCATGTATGCCTGAGTACCATATGCATGCAGTGCCCCTAGAGGCCAGAAGAAAACACTGAATTCCTTGGGACTGGAACTATACATAATTGGTACATCTTTCTCCCCAACCTTGATCCAGCTTGTCTCCAGACCATCTCCTGGCCATATGTCTACTATCTCTATCAGAGCAACCCTTCCCTGGAGCTCACTTCAGCCACCCCACCCTCTCCTTCCTCAGGACACTATCCTTCTACATGTCTTCCTACCCAGCTCCCAGTCCTGGCCTCCCTCTATATCAACCCTTGTCTCTCTCGACCATGTGTCTCTTACAAACAGCAGGAAGAGTCCTTACTGAGTCCCTGTAGGATGAGACCTGTGACAGGGATAAGACCTACGGCCTGGATACAGCAAGAATGCTCCAGGGCCTGTTGCTGGGATACAGCATACCAGAGGGGTTAAGCAAGAACACTCCAAAGTGATGTGGCTGGTTGAAAGACTGAAGGGGAGGATCCCTGACCTGTCCACTCCTTTCCTGGTTCAGAGAGGGGCTCACTCTTCATTATTTCTACACAAGACACCAGTATACACACAAAAACAGAGGGAGAGAGGAGATAGAGAGGAGGGAGAGAGAGGGAGGGAGGGAGGGAGAGAGAGAGAGAGAGAGAGAGAGAGAGAGAGAGAGAGAGAGAGAG
>CABHPH010065573.1:0-14432 GCA_902168325.1 Peromyscus nudipes | reverse complement strand
AGAGAGAGAGAGAGAGAGAGAGAGAGAGAGAGAGAGAGAGAGAGAGAACAGGTGTGGTTCAGATGAGCTAGGTGGCAGCCTCTGACTTTCCTGCCAAAGATATGATTATCCCTTGTTGTCTTGAAAGCTCAGGCCATGGAGTGCTGAGCAGAGAAAGGACATAGTGAGCTGTGACTAAGTGGGCAGTGAAGGGGCCAGTGTATCCTGTTGTATGATCCACAAAGGCCTCATGGGAGAGCCAACCTGGGCACAGCTGGCTCACCGATTGGCAGGTGTCCATAATAATGCTGACCACAGGTTTGTGGAAGATGACTCAAATCTAGGAAAACTTCCCCATTTATTATTCTCTCTGTATGTGACATGATGTCATGCACAGATAAAAGCTCATCAAAGAATTCATTCTGTCAATTATGTTTCTTCTTTTTTTCTTTAAGAAATTTTTTATTCATTTTACATTCCAACCACAGGTCCCTGTCTCATCTCTCCTCACACTTCCCCCAGCCTTCCCCCCAACCTACCTCCCTATCCCCAATTCCAAAAAGGTAAGGCTCCCAAGGGGATTCATCAGAGACTGGTACATTCAGTTGAGGCAGGTCCAAACTCCTCCGCTCTGTACCAAAGCTGTGCAAGGTGTCCCATCATGGGTAATGAGCTCCAAAAAAGCCCGCTCAGGCACCTAGTATAGATCCTGATCCCACAATTATGTTTCTTCTTAAGCTGATAAATTGCTTCTAAAATTGCTCATTTGAATTATCTGAACACTCTTCAAGGTAAACTTAATATTGTCTTGGGTTTTAGTTAAGCAGTGATCCAGGGTTTTTTTTTTTTAAACTTGTGTCATCAATAAAACAGACTTAGAATTCATTTGTGTTTCCTTTCCCGGCAGTAACTAGCTTCATGAAATGTTTTGGACCACTTTCCTTTTATGCTTTCCATATTTCTAGAACTACTCTTACATTCTGCAAATTAGCCTCTCTCTAGGGGATGGGACAATGGGATGGGAGGGCTTTGCAACAGATGTTTCTGCATGTGAATGTTGTGACTGTGAATGCCCCTGTGTGTGGACATGTGCATGCTGATCAAGAAATCCCTCAGGAAAATCTGTGTGCAGGTAGGTTTCCCATCTAATAACTATGATGAGCAGAGTCCCATGGGCAAATGGTGTAGAAACTCCACAATCACATGCATTAACTTAAAGCAGTGGTTCTCAACTTGGGGGTTGCAGCCCCTTTTACCTTTGGGATCTACAGACCTTTACTAAGACCATTGGAAAACAAAGATATTATATTATGACTCATAACAGTAGCAAAAGAACAATTAGGAAGTAACAACGAAAATGGTTGAGGTCACCACAGCATGGGCAACTATATTAAAGGGCCACAGCATTAGGAAGGTTGAGAATCACTGACCTAAAGCATTGAGCATGTAACTAAACAAGAAGGAGCCACAAGATTTCATTAATGCATTTCAATCCTGGAGAGTCCCTCACAGAAGATAACTTATAAGAAAATCACACAGAGTAGTAATTGGGCTCCGGAATCACTGCTGTTCCACAACAAAAGCTGCTTATGGGTACAGGTTAGCTGTCATTTCAGGGATATGTAGGACTGGGCTACTAGATAGCAGCAGGCGAGCAACAGACATCCTGCGGTGTCAGCAGAGTAGAGTCCCTTCCCAGGTCCAAGATGGGGAGAGCAGAGTCCAGAGGATCAAGGGTAAAGGCAGAGATGGGTGCTGGTTCCCAGACTCACAAAGATAATGGATTGGAGCATAGCAGGCCTTGGTGTTTACCTGAGTTAGCTACTCCCATAGTGCACTCCACAGCTCCTCTGGGTTATACAGCAAGCATCCATCTTTTAGGGTGCTGAGTCAACCATCAGAGAGCAAAATTCCTGTGCAATACTCTTTGCTAAGCCTTGGGAGCAAACTCCCAAAAATAAAAGAATATACCCAGTGTCCTGTGAGCTCTGTAGAAAGGGGAGGAAATGAACAGTCTCTGGGGCACCCTGAATGCGTGATTGCTTACCTGCTTCACACCAACCCTGGGAACAGCATCTTGGGAAATTTATCTCAGAATCTGGGGTTGGTAGGCATGCAGGAGCTAGGTCTCTGTGCTTAGTGAGGAAAAAGCACTCACGTTCAGATTTCTAAGTTGCTCGCATCTGTTGCAGGGATGCTAGGGCTAAAAGGAGGGTTGGTTTGAAACAGACAAGCCAGGAACACTAAAGATGAGAAACAAAGTGTTTCTGCGGTCAGTAGGACAGTCAAGCTGTCTCACACTGATAAAGACAGAGCTCCGAGCTAGTGTGGGCAGTCCAACAAGGCCACCAAGTCCTTCAGGAAAGCACACATGGCACTGTTGTTTCCTTATATAGCCTAGCTTCTCCAGCAGCTAATTGCGAGAGTGAGTAAAGTCTGTGTCTAAGAAAGCTTCCCATTTCGGTGTTTCAGGGAAGCCTTTCACAACAACCCAGGAGATAAGGAGAAGAGGAGGACAGTTGCAGCTGCTTCTTGGTGACTGAGAAGAAAGAGAGCTGACGATAATTAAAAGCACCTGGGACAGCTGAAATGTCAGAGGACACAAGACCACGCAGTGACTAATGGCGACCAGACAGTCAAGGCCCACAACTCACAAAGCCCTAGTCAGGGAGGGACAAAGGGGCCTGTGGTGGGAGGGGCTTGAGCCACCCCTGACTAGGTGAGAAATAGGTGAACAGAGCATGATCATCTCCTTGGTGTGGGCTAGACCATGTGAACCATGGCCCCTGCATCTCTCAGCCTATGCTAACCCAGAGAACTAACCCATCTCCTAACAATTACCTCAGCCATTGTCCAGACTCTGCCATGATCCTATTAAAAACTAAGAACACGAAATGACAGAGCTCAGTGGCTCTTTTAAATTTTGGGAATGTCACCTACTCTGGAGAGTCTCTCTAACTTTTCCTCAGTTCTGCCCCTTCCTGCAATGATTCTTTGTAGAGCTTGCATCCAGAATTGCTCACTCCTCCTGTCTTTCACCTTCACAGCTGTGAGACAGGTTTGGAGCCAGTACCCAGGGTCAATTTTTGATTCCCACAGGTATCTGGGTCACCCTAGGACCTTGGTCAAGCACAGCTAGGTAGAGAAAGGTCTCCATCAGAATGAGTTTGTGAACACTGGTGGAATTCAGCCCTGTTGGGAGCACAGTCTCTCAGGAGGATCTTGCCCTGGCCTACCCACATATTTGCCATCATACAGGGCTCTTCAAGGCAGCACAACCAAGATTGGGGCATTTTGATTGAAGGACATCTGTATAATTTAATAAAGTGATTTAGCTGGGCTCAAGGGCCTGCTGAGTTTGAGAAGGTTTTTGTGTTACTCCCTGTGACTGAATTTGAATAGTCCAGTCTTACCTAAAACTAGAGGTGTCAGCTAAGGAGCAAACCAGAGCCACAGTTTCCACACCCCCACCACATAGGCAATCACTGTATTTTTTAAAGTACTCCCTGCTCTTTGCAGCTCTAAAGTGCTTCAGGCTAGGCACCTCAGAGGACAAGCCTACAGCCACTGAGGCTGTGCAGGCCAGAACGTGTGATTGGACACATTATAATTAGCTTGAGTCTCCAGAAGACAAGCCTTCCGGGTGAAGAGTCACAGCTGTACATCTGGCTCCAGACCATGAGAACGTGGCTTTTAAAGCTTCAGAATTCAGGTCTGTTCGAAAGATTCCTGGTACGGAGACTCGTCAGGGTTGCTGCCACATTTTCAACAGGATGGTGAGTCCAGGAGCTGATGAGGACCAGGAACAACAACATGGTCAGTAAAATGGTTCTGACTGGACTTGGGCAAAATACGGGAAGCAAATTTAGTGGAAAGGCCAGTGGCCAGGTGCTTCGATTACCCCGCTCTGCCTGTGGCCCCTCTCCAGGCTTTCCAATGATCCATGGGCCATGATGCTCAGATCTTTATCTTTGTGTTTTTATTTCTTGCAGGTGGGAATGCAGTGGTCCTGAAGGCTGGAGAGGAAGGAGGCAAGAAAGGGCTCATACAGAGCGAGCTTGCTCAGGATGAGCTTGATCAGGGCAAACTTGCTCTGCGTGAACTTGCCCCAATCAAGCCTGCTCAAGAAGAGCTTGCTCAGTCTGGTCTTGCACAGGAAGCCACAGGAGTGGTAGAGGAGGGAGAAAACGAAGAAGAAGAAATGGAAGGAGGACAAGCTGGCAATGGTAGTTCTGGCCCCATGGACAAGGGGATCCAGACGGAAGGTGGTCTGGGCGGCAGTGTTCAACAGCTGCCTCAGCAAGAGGCTACGATGCAGGAGTACACCAATATCTCCAGGCTCGGGACAGGCTGCCTTTCAAGAGACGCACCAGATTCACCCAGTCTCAGATGCAGGACCTGGAGCTTCTTTCATGGGGGTGTTTTGACTGTTTCAATGAGAATGAAACCTGTTGCTTCCAGCATTCTGAACAATTATTATACACTTGAGGTATCTCTTCAACCCTTCTTGGGGTTACAGCAATAAACAAACAGTTTCTGGGCAATCAGAAATGTGGTGCTTTACTAGGGGAGTAGCTCTGTCCTGGAGCACATACCTACCATACACTGGCCCAGGGATGGGTCCCATATACGTTCTAAAATGTTAATATAATTGAGCCAGTATACAAGGTTACTACATGTGTTCTTCAGTGGTGGTACAGTTCAGTGGACTAAAGCAACCCTTTCTTCTGCTTGGTAGGATTGGTTTAGGACCAGGAGAGCCATTTTCAAGAGAAGGACTAGACTGTCGATGCTGTTTGAGGCACCACCTTGTCCCCAGAACAACGATCCCTGACGATTTTGGAGCAAAACTTGAGTCCCACCTCTGTCCAAGAACCAGATGTCATGGAACCTGGCCCTGCCCCCAATGTCTCAGCCACCCAGCCGGCCATGACATCCTTTTCTTCCCTGCAATTCTCGCAGCAATAAAGAGGTGGATTCTAAGTATGTTGGTTCCATTGTTTTTGAGGTTACTTAAATGTGGGTATAAGTATTTGAACCACAGTAGCCTATTCCAGAAAAGGCATTTATGGCAGGAGATGACACTGGCAAGCTGTGGTCACTGTGCCTTGCCAAGTGAGGAAGATTTCCAGGTGCTATGCAGCTTCATGCTGATTCCACATGGTTCTATGCTCCTCATCATGGCCTTGTCAACTTACTCCATCTCTGTGGAAAAAATATTTATAACATCAGGTGGGGCAAGTCCCCAGCACAGGACACTGTATTTCTAATCATGGCCATTCCCACCCACACTCCAGTAAGTCCCACCCTGGACCCAGATGGAAACTTCCCAGAGACATGTCCCAGGTCTGACAACAGGAGGAAGGGGTACATGATGTGTGATTTGCACCCTCTCTGTGGGTATCCATGGCACTAGGAGCCACACTGGCTAGAGTCCTGATGCTTGAGAGGGAGAGGAGAATCCATACATCCAGGCCAGAGGGAGGTTTCTGCCTCATTTCTTCCATTCCAGCTCTGGGAGCATATGGTCTCACCCTTGCCTGCTCAGAGATCTTGACTAATATGTCTTCTCTCTGCATTTTTTCACCTGCCTTGGAGAACCCTCAGTACTCAAGATTTTGGGGACCTTTGCTTCATAGCAACTCTAATTTGTAAACAAGGTTGAGCCTCTAGCAATGTTCTGGAACAGTCAGTCAGTGCACAGAAAAGTTGTACTGCTTCTTTGCCTATGTGAAGATACAGGTCCAAATACACAAAGTCCATCTTAGTGAGATGGAGAGCTATGGCCTAAGTGTATAGCCCCAAACTTACTACATGGTATTGTCCCAATATCCTGCTCTCCTGCCCTTGAAATCCATAGTCTATTTTCAGTCTCTGGGAATGTGAGTACTCCAGGGGCCTTGCCTGCTGCGGGTACATGCTAGTTCACCTTTGAGTCTCTATGATGTTTCCCACAATGCTGATTTGCAAGCCCTTGCTGTAGTACAATTTCACTAGGACTGTGTCTATGGCCCTGAACCTAAGGTCTCCCCATTTCAGGTCTAGCAAATAATATATCAGTACAGAAAACTAGTTCCCCTAGCTTTAAGAATCTTCCACCAGTCATCCTCATAGTCCCTATGCCTGTGAGCAAGGGTTATGTTAGAGATTTCCCATTTAGACCTGAGTGCTCCACCTTCTCTTGTGTGCTGCTACACATTGACTAACAATGGGTATCTGTATTAACCATCACCTACTGCAAAGAAAATCCACCCTGAGCTGTCCAGGAGATATGATGTACATGGTGATGTGCAAGCTGACAGGCCCAGCAGCCTTGGATCCCCTGTTTGTCTTTGGTCAGGAAGAACAGGAAGGGACTCTAGAAGGAGGAATGAAGTCTCAGCACAGCCCCTGCCCCCAGGCTGTGTAGGCCCCATTGAGCTCAGTGCTCATCCTACACTCCCATGATGTTTTGGAATAGTCTGAAAACTGTTCTCAGTCTTGTAAGTGTGGAGTGAAAACAGTGGTTTTCAGGCCCCTCAGATTGTCTCCAGGGAGCCTGAGTTCCTGGCTGCTTCTGGCTTCCACTGTTTCTCTGTAGGAAGAAGAGTTCCTACACCAGTGAGGCCCCTTCCTCCTTCCTGACCCCCCCCCCAGTCCACCTACACACACACACTTCTACAGCTGCCACTACCACCATGGCCTCTGCTCCTAACTGACTTCTGGATGATATTTTGCAATAATCTTTATCTTGGGATATTCCCCAAGGGCTCATGGTGGGGAATCACACATTGAGAATCAGAGAGAGAGAGGAGAGAGAGAGAGAGAGAGAGAGAGAGAGAGAGAGAGAGAGAGAGAGATGGGTTCACTGGAGCCCTGGAGGCATCAGGAGGAAGGGTCCTGAGGCTCCACATTGGATGTTCCAGCAAGAGATGACTTTCTTGAGTTCCATTCTGGCCCTTGCCACAACCTTCCAGGTACAGAGTGTTATCTGCTGACCTGCTCCAGTACCTGGCTGCCACCTCCAGTGGCTTCAGTCTTTTCACTGGGGCTGATTCTCCATGAACAGAACCTGTGGATGGCATCCTGTTCCACAGCTGACTGTGGATTCTCATCCTGTGCTCCCCAGTTATGTGGAACTGAGATGTACTGTTGACACTCTTCCTTGGGAGATGGGAGAAACTGGGAACAAACATCTCCTAAGCCCAGTTGGAGCTATCCAGCCTTTTACTTCCTGTGTCTTAACCATCTCCTACACATTATGAAATGTTTCACATCCATTTGGAATGTCTTGTGTCTTCAGAAACTTTCCTCCAAATGGAATGTCTTATTTTGGAGGAAACTGCTACACAAAATGTGTATCCAGCTGTAGGGCTAGAACCTGTTGAGGCATGCTCTAGGTGACCACATGCCTGGCTAAGGTTCTGACTGGCCTTCCTATCAATTAGATGAGGCTCCACTTTTCTGTAGCTTTCATTGCTGTGCAAGGGAACAGTTGAGTGTGTCTGTGAGAGGGCACCTTCATAAAACATGGACAGAGACTATGGGGAGACCAGGTAAATATGTGTGAAAAGGGATCTGTGTTTCTATTGGCTGACTACACATGACTGGCTGGGATCTGTCTAAGAGAAAGAGCTTTCATTGACACTTTAGAAGTGAAAACTTTCTGCTGTTCATTGAGGACATTTTGTAAACATCCCTTTCCTCAGATATTCAAAATCCATACACAACTTCCTCCTGAAATCATGGGGCTCAATTTCTATTACTTCCCTTGGGTATTTGGACTTACTAAATTCAGAGCCCCCACTGTCAGGGACTCTGAGATTCCTGTCTTATTTCTGGGTTTACCATGCACTTAAAGAATTTTCCACCCACAGAGAGCACTGTGAGCATAACCACCATGCAGCGTCAATCCTTACCTTCCGGATCTTTCTCTCAAGCCCTTTCAATCAAAAGTAGTAATGCTCTATGTCCCCCCTTTCAATGAAAGGCTGGATATTTCCTCCAAAACAATGACCTATTTGATTTAGCTAATGTCCAGCATTATTTGACAAAGCTTTTTTATTTTTTGGCATGGTGTTCATGTTTATAGGTTGAGGTGTTTGCCCTACAATAAATATATTTAGAATTCCTGGAGGCTGTTCAGCCATGCTGCAGCTCTACACACAGCTAAGCCACCTGTTCCAATACCTCTTTTTTATAATTACTTAATTAATAAAAAGCCAGACAATTCTATGCACACCTGTGACCCTTGGGAGGGTGTAACATGAGGAAGTACAGCACTCGTCATCCTGATGTTCACAGTATGGGACATGGGGGGTTCAGGCTTCCCTGGGATACATGAGAGACTGTCACAAACACAAAGCGAAGAAACAAACCAAAGGTCAACACTGCATTTTCTCTCTCAGGTCCTATTAACACCCCACCCCAACCCCAGAACTCTGAAACACTGTCAATGAGAGCAGTCGCTCTACCACAAGAACTGCACACAACCTCTCCTCTGTTTATGGCCTTCCAGAGTCTGTGGTGCTTACTCTGCCCAGGTTATTGTGCAAATGCAACCTCAGCCCTTAGTAGCTTGTACTGCAACAGAAAGAGTGCAGTTGGTGCAGTGTCTGAACTTACAGAGCTGAGATGCATGGGACAGGACCTTCTATAAGCATTCTAAAGCAGATTCTTCACCGGCTGTCTGGAGTCTGTTAACTTTTCAAGGGTTGCACTGGCTTTTTTTCAGTGCCGCACAACACACTGTAAACATAGGACCAAAAAGCCACTGCTGAAGGTGGAGGTCCGGGACTGGCCTGTGATTTCAGAGTCCTTGAAGACTCTTGAAGCAGACACGCACAGAACTGACCCTGTCCACTCAATGTTCATCTCATCTGTCATTTAGACTCGGAAATGTGGGATCTGGGATGATGAGAAATTCTCCAGTTTTCACCCAAGCCTCATGTGCTCATTGTGAGTTGTCCCCCCCCTTCCCCACTCTTCATGCTAAAATCAGCCTGCAATCTCCCATCGCCCCATTCCCAAGGTGTTCTGTGAGGTCCAAGAGCATGGGCCAGGGCAGGCAGCCAGGTCAGAGCAGGTCTTCTAAAAGTAAGATTTACTGTCCTTCCCCCATCCCATGCTTGGGCCACGCCCCAGCCCATTCTCACTTCAGAGACTCATCCACTAATGTAGGAGGCACACAGAAAGCCAATAGCAATCTTGAAAGAGGAGGACCTGAACCTTTGTGACAGCAATCTGCTGAAAGCCCCCAGGGCAAGGCTCCTGCCAAACACCTCAGGGAGTGTGCTAGTCATTAGGCTTCTGAGTAGCAGCAGCCATGGAGCACCTCCACAATTACAATGACAACTTTTACAATCATCTGGAGGACTATGAGGAGGACAGTGAGCCCCACCCTGAACCGGAGGGAGCACCTGAAACGGGTGGCAGTGTCTATGAAGAAGCTCTAAGCCTGGACGACAGTGAGAACCAACAGGACATCCTCAACCAGGGAGGCCACATGAGCCCTTACAACAGCCTGGGTCCTGAAGGTGACCACAGCAACCAGGTTCCCATGGAGGCAGACCCAGAGGAGCCAGACATCTTGCTGGCTGAGGTTCCAAGGCGCCAGCACAGCAGGCACCAAATACAGTTCCACTTCTCACAGTGGCAGGTGCAAGAAATGGAGACCATTTTCCAAGAAACTCAGTATCCGGATGTGCTCACAAGGTATGTGGCTGGCATTAGGAGGCAGCCTGGCCTCCAGGGGCTAGTGTTCATATTAACCTGGCCTTTACCCCTTCTGGGCTCTGTCCTCGCCATTCATTTCCAAACCACAGGTACCTTCTACCCCATGATGGGTGTGGGGAAGTTGCTTTGTGGCATCGAGCTCAGTATTTGAATCAAGGTTAGTGTTTTCATGCAGTGGTGGCATGAGACAGGTGTGCTTACTGCTCATGTCTTTTTTATCTTGGTTCTCAACCATGGTACAAAATGGGTGAATGAAAATCGTGTAGGAACTCAAACTATTCTGATGATTTAGAATTCTGCAATGTTATGATTTGTCTGAAGAACTCTAGAAATCCATTCCTCTTGACAAACTATCAAAATTCCCTTCTTCTTTTGCCCCAGAACCTGATGTCTTCTTCCTTCCTGGTGTAAACAGTAGTGCTCTACAGGCCTCCTCTGATAGAGGTCAATATCCTTTTTTGACTGATTTGTCATAGTTCTCAAGCTTCTGAGCTGTATTTTCTGCTGCTGTTCAGATCTTTTTGGGGCTGAATCTCACACTACTGTATAAACATGCCCTGTCTTCGTTTAGAATCCCTCCTCTGAGGAGTTCAGGGTTGTTTTTGCCTTGTGGCTATGGGGGTGGGGTTGATGTTACCTGGGATGACAAAACTCTCTTCACCTCCAGGCTTCTGGTCTTGGTTATGTAAACTCTGAAATGGAGTTACTGGATTGAGTCTTTTCGTAAGCAATGCTTTTCCTCACCTAGTGCATGAGTAGATATTTCTACCCACAGTTTAGAAGCTCCTGTTTTCTCTGCGTCCTCATCTCTTGATTGTATTATCTACCCCACTGGGTAAGAGATTGTGACAGTGTTCTTTCCAAATGTTTTCCTACTCTGTGGTTGTCTTTGTCACTTTTGTTTGTCTGTGGTGAGGGTTGAAGACAGGGAATGTGTATGCTTCACAGGCAGTCCACTAAATCTATGGCCATAGCCACCATATCTTGGTTGATACTAAAGGGGTGTTTGGTTTCTTTAAAAATGGACTTCCTTTGGAGTCCTTGCTGAAATGGACCCCCCAATGTAAACCGAGCTAATCTTGTTCGTGAGGCTATCCTCTCTCTGGTGTTCAAGTACTGGGAATATAAATCTGAGATTCCCTGCCTTGGCTACAAGCCTCCTCTTACTGATTGAGATAGGGTCTCTCTACCTTCCTTAGGGTGACCTTGAACTTAAACTAGAGCCCACTCAGGTCTTACATTGTGACCCTTCTGCCTTAGATTCCCAAGTAGCTGGAATTACAGGTCTCCACTATCAGTTCTGGCTACACACTCTTGGTTGTGTCCTATGATACACGGAAGATAATATTTTTGATTTACTCTATTTTATCTCATTTTCTCCCCACCCACACCTCTACCCCACACCCCACTCCTTCCTGGTCTTCGCATTAGGTACTAAACAAAATTTACAGGAAACAGATTCAGGAGAATAAGATCCTGTCATCATGCAGCCTTTCACACATTTCCTACATATTCCTATGTTTAAAATTTACATAACATCTCCATCATAGACTTCTGCCTTTGTATTCATTTATAAAATACTGCATTGAAATTATTTGTGTAAGCTAATTAGAGTCATCTTGACCATCAATGTACAACATAACACTTTAAATGTTGTGATGATATGAAACCTTTGAAAAACATGTCGCTTTATCAGCGACAAGTCCTTGAGGAGTTTAGCAAGAAGACAAAGATTGTCA
Organism: Peromyscus nudipes; assembly: GCA_902168325.1. NCBI lineage: Eukaryota > Metazoa > Chordata > Mammalia > Rodentia > Cricetidae > Peromyscus > Peromyscus nudipes. The sequence goes on along the minus strand of CABHPH010065573.1, from coordinate 3,000 downwards.
TAAGCACACACTGTTTCCAGCCTGTGATGATTCTCATAACCTTGACTACTGATCTCTGTGGCTTTCTCTACACAGACGGGTGCTTGCCAGAAATATGAATGTGCCTGAAGCCAAAGTGCAGGTCAGTAAATCTGAGAAAGCATGGGGCAGGGCAGTCCATCTGGAGCACTTCAGGTCTTGGACCAGTTGTCCTGGGTCTTTTTCAGTAGGTGTATGATTTCTGTTTTCCTATTATGACAGTCACTGGCTTCTTCATTGGAAGGTGGAAGAACTATACTTCAGCTAGTGCTTCTTTTTTTTATTTTATTTTACAATACCATTCAGTTCCAAATATCAGCCACAGATTCCCTTGCCTGTTCCTGGAAAGAAAGTGACTTCCTGGTGGAAACAGAACCCCAAAGCAACCACATGCTGCTCATGTTCTGTGTGCAAAGCCAAGGTCTTTACACAGCAAGGGTTCTATAATTCTATACATGTAGAACACATACCCGTGAGTGCATGGCTATTTAACCAGTATTCATGTTTAATTCCTTCACCACCATTATCCTTTACAGGAAACTTCTGTGGAGTCATGTCGGGGCTGAGGATGCTGCTGTAGAGACTCAAGTTGATGCAGGATCAAACAGGGCTATCAAAGGATTCAGTTGCATTAAATTACTAAAAATTAGTTGAGCACACTTAGCTAAAGGACAACCTACTAGCTATTTGGGCAAGTGAATAATCTGCCCATGGAACCCACATGGAGCTACTAATGCGTGGTATGATGAGACTGATGTGGGAATAAAGCTTCATAGTCCAAGTGGTTGCTCCTCCTCCTCTGTGAGTGTGCATGAGATAGCAGCACTCAATTTTAATCTGGGGGATTGTTTTCAATTCAGATGTTGCCTCCACCCTAACACACTGTCCAAACTGTCCCAAGGGAGGTGAAAGAGGGCAAGGATTAATGCCCTTGAAATCTTGTCTCAGGGATGGAACAGTCAAAACCAGTTAATTCATTAGAGATGACCCAGCATCGGTGAATAAGACACCCGTAAAGGTGCACCTTGGAAATCACATTAAATGTGCACTTGTCTTGCACAGAGTCTCTTCCAGAACTTAGCACAGGGCTGCTGCTCTCCCTGTGTGATCTGAAGGAGCAGGCATGCTATGACTTTTCAGAAACAGTGATTGCTGATGCTGTTTTCAGTTTCCTGTGAAGAAGGCAGGGTTAACTAGAGTCTACACATGGCCTCCAACACTGAACACACCCTGCCTGCTTCTGCCCTGGGTGGCTGAGCTTTTGGAAAACAGCTGCTGCTGTGCAGTTCAGAATGCCAGTGTCCTGATGATGTGCCTCTTTGCATCAAAGTGCCCAGCATGCTGAGACATTTCCTGTTCTCCTCTGCTTTCAGACTTGGTTTAACAACAGGAGAGCCAAACAGAGGGCCAGTGAGAAGAAAGCAATGCTCAGGAGTGCACCACCTGGGATCCAGGACCACATTTCCATAAAGGACGTGGAAGAGCCCTAGGATGCCGTCCTTGTTCAGGAGCCACATGGAGATGGGCTGTTGAAAATTATGTTTCTCTATATTGTTGGCATTGGAGTAACAGTATCAATAAAGACAGATTTTCACAATATTTTCTTTCTGCTTTGTAGAATGTAGATACAAAATATTCTCTGTACACAAGATTCAAACAGATTGGCAAAGAGGTCTTCTTTCATGAGATGGCATGCCTGTGTCACCTTCAGTAGCCCCTGACCTTCACATTTGTTTCTCTTGTCTCTCTGGATTTGCACAGAATGTGCCTTGTTCTCTGTCTCTCACTCCTGACCCCCATTCTGAATGCGTAGGAGTAGAAACATGTCCAAGGATCCTCATGATGCCCAGTAGGTAGTCAGTGCATTTTCAGACAGCACAGCCTTCTGCCCACACTCATGAGTTCAGTACACACCTGAATCTTCCAAAGGCCAGTCACAGGATTCACTGGATCAGGCAGCATTCATCTTCACTATTGGAATACAGCTCTCTGCTCACACGACCCCTCATGTGTACAGCAAGCATGTCCCTAGGAGCCACAGTAGACAGAGATCCTGCTGCTTCAAAAGAAACAGGAGACTCTAACCATTCCAGGTTGGAGGGAGGCTTAGGCTTCTCTCCTGCCACCCAGCCTGGAGTGTGCAACATATTGCCCACCTTCCCCAGCTCAGAAGCTCACTTTAGATTTCTCTGTAAGTGTATGTTTCTAGTAGTTTCAGAAACAGATGTAGGTATTTTATTTTATTTACTTTTGCAGACTCATAAATAATTTCTTCTGTAATTTTCAGGACCCTAAAAATGTGAAAATGAGGAAGGTCTGTCCTCTGATGAAGGAGAAGAGAGAGAGCCACACATCTGGAGTGAGTCTTAGCAGGAGGTGCATTCAAAGAGCTCTGTTGTTTACTGGCAGTCTAGCAGAAGGAATAGTGAGGTGGTTCTGTGGCAGGGTATGTATAGTGTAACGGTTCTGGACATCCTGTGTTTCCAGGATGGGCCCTCAGCAACAGCATCTGGAAAGAGTGAATCGTAGAAAGAGGTAGAGGATGGAAGGGCAATGACACAACACCAATTTAACAGTGCAAAAATTAGAGTACCAGTCACTAAAGAAGCAAAATGTGTTTAACAGCGAAGGCATGGGGTGAAGTTATGAAGTTGTGTTGCTAAGGATGAAAAGATCTCCAACTGAATTTGAGCAGCAGAAATGGTTTGTGTGTTTGAACAGAAGAATGGTGACATAAAACATCTTCCCAGCAAAATTTTAGTGATCTGGGAAATTTTAAGATTTTCAATGAAAAACATGGAAGATTTTAAAAGATTTATTTATTATCTTTATTTTATGTGCATGGATGTTTTGCCTACATGTATATCTGTGTACCATGCCCATACATTGCCCATGGAAGCCAGAAGAGGAGATCAGATCCTCTGGAATGGGAGTTATTGACCACTGTCAGTCACCATATGGATTTTGGGAATCAAGCCCTAG
>CABHPH010065567.1:11498-29427 GCA_902168325.1 Peromyscus nudipes | reverse complement strand
TTGGATTATATTGCATGAATTCTAATTGGTCACATAATTAAAAACTCGATGCTAGATATCAGGGTAAATGCTGAAAGATCAGAGGAAACAAGCCACAGCCACTTGTCACCTTGTCAACCCCTCAGCTCATCCTGTTCCCATGAATTCTCAGACTGAATTTCTCTGAGTCCTCAGCCAAAATGCTCTGGTTCCTGTATCTTCAAACCTTATATGCCTTTCTCTGCCCATACATTTTATTACTTCCCTAATGCTGGGATTAATGACATGTGCTCTTCCCAAATACTGGTAGCAAGGCATGAGATCACAAGAACTGGGATTAAAGGCTTGACTCTCAAGTACTAGGATTAAAGGTATGTGCCACCACTGCCTGCTCTCTTTCTCTCCTAGACTGAATCAATCTCTTGTCGTCTAGTGTGGCTTTGAACTTGTAGAGATCAAACAGGTCTCTGCCTCCTGAGTGCTAGGTTTTAAGGTATGTGCTACCACTGCCTGGCTTCTATGTTTAATCTAGTGCCTGTTTCTGCCTTCTGAACCTCAGGAAAGCTTTATTTGTTACACAATATATCATCACGGGATTATTTGATTTTTTGATGCCTATTTTCTTGGGTTCTTTATATATGTTGAAAATCAGCCCTCTGTTAGATGTGGGTTGGGTGTGTTTGCTTGTTTTTTGTTCTAGAGCTTTCAGGTATCTTGTTATGTTGCTACTATGACATCTTTCTAATTTCTTTATGAAGACTCTTAAAACTTTCCTCTTGACACCACTTTTATTACGTCTCATAAGTTTGGGTAGTATGTGTATTTATTTTCATTCATTCTAGGAAGTCTTTAATTCCTTTCTTCATTTATTCCTTGACTCAGTTGTGATTAGGCAGACGTTATTCAGTTTCCATGGGTTTGTAGTCTTTCTGTTGTTTTTGTTGTTGTTGAAAAACATCTTTAACTCATGGTGTTCTGAGAGGATTCAGGGGCTTATTTAAATGTTCTTGTGTCTGTTGAGAGTTGCTTTGTGACTCACTATAAGGTTAATTTTGTAAAGATTTGCTGGGAAGAAGATATATTCTTCTGAGTTTGGGCGAAATGTTCTGTAGATATCTGTTAGACCCATTTGTTTCATAAAGCCTGTTAGCACTATTATGTATCTTTTTGTTTTGTCCTGACAACCTTTTCATTGGGGGGAGTGGGTTATTGAAGTCTCCCATATATAATGTGTGCGGTTCAATGTGTGATTTTAGCTTTAGGTATGTTTCTTTTAAAAATGTGTGTGTCCCTGTGTCTGGGGCATAGATGTGAAGAACTGCAATGTCCTCTCAGTGGGTTTTTCCTTTAATGAGTTTAAAATATCCTTCTCTATCCCTTTTGATTAATTTTGGCTGGAAGTCTATTTTGTTGGACATTAGAATAGCTACATCAGCTTGCTTCTTAGGTCCATTTGCTTGGAAACACTTTTTCATCCTTTTACCCTTAGACAATGTCTATGTTTAGTGTTGAGGTATGTTTCCTGTATGCAGCAAAAGGATGGATTGTGTTTCCATATTCATTCTGTTAGTTTGTGTCTTTTTATTGGGGAATTGAGATCCATTGCTACTGAGAGATATTAATGACCACTGGTTGTTAATTCCTATTACTATGTTGTTGTTGTTGGTTTTGTGTGTGTGTGTGTGTGTGTGTGTGTGTGTGTGTGTATGTGTGTGTCACATCTCTGGAATTTGCTTGTGTATGTTTATTTATTGCCTGTGTTTACATGGGTATAGTTATCCTCCCAGGGTTAAAATATTCCTGCTTGTACCTTCTCTAGGGCTGTATTTGTGCATAGATATTGTTTACATTTGACTTTGAAATGAATATATTGTTTTTTCTATCTGTGGTGTTTGAAAGTTTTGCTGGGTATCATATTTTGTGCTTGCATGTGTGTTCTCTTAGAGTCTATAAAACACCAATCTAGGCCCTTCTGGCTTTTAAAGTCTCCTTTAAGAAGTCAGGCGTAATTTTAACAGTTCTGGCTTCATATGTTACTTGGCTTTTTTCCTTTGCAGCTTTTAATAATCTGTCTTTTTTACTGTATGTTTTGTGTATTGATTATTATACGGTGAGGGGAAATTTTTTTTCTGGTCCTATCTATTTGGTGTTCTGTAAGCTTCTTGTTCCTCATAGGCATTTTGTCTTTAGGGTGGGAAAATTTTCTTCTATGATTTTGTTGAATATATTTTCTGCCCATTTGAGCTGGGGTTCTTCTTTTTCTTATATTCCTCTTATTCATAGGTTTGGATTTTTCATAATGTGCCAGATTTCCTGGATGTTTTCTGTTCAGAATGTTTTAGAATTAACATTTTGTTTGACTGATTTATCTCTTCTGTCCAATATATCTTCTATGCCTTTGATTCTTTCTACTATCTCATATATTCTGTTGGTGATGTATGCATCTGTAGTTGCTGTTCACTTACTCAGATTTTCTATTTCTAAAGTCCTTCCTTTTGTGTTTTCTTTACTGCTTCTATTTCCATTTTCATGTCTTCAAGAGTTTCCTTCACCTGCCTTAGCTTTTTTGGCATTATTTATGAGATTTATTTAGTTCTTCCTATGTTTTATTTTAGCCCACGACTTCAGAAGAAGTCTTCATCTTACACAAGGCAAGGCTGGATCTAAGGACCCAGGGTAAGACACTACCCACTGCCAGCTAAGATTCCCTAAAGCTGACCCAACGGCTCCCAACTGCACCCTCTCCCCTGACCTCCAAATTCCACACCACAACTTTGTCAGATAATTTCTACTATACTGAAGGCCACACTGTACTAGGAATCCCAGAGACCAAGCAGCACCCAGACACCTCAGTCAGGTGATTTTTAAAGGCCAAAAACCTAAAGTAAACATTCTGTCTATGTGCAAACAGAATGTCATCTGGTACAAAGAAAGTTTTATTTGCAGAAACAGAAAAAGAATTGTTAAATTTATATAATACCAGGCAATGACAAACATAATCACTAAGTAGATTTTAACAATTGCAAATTCACTTTTGATATCTAGTTATCTTAATCACAGCAATTTAAAACTGTAAAACATATAGTTAGCCATCAGAGTGACATTAACCATCCCAATGTATGAGGAGATACTTACAGGAGCATGGGTAACACAAAGTTTGGTTCACCTCCATAAGCCAATGTCAGCGTGGGTGAAGATAAGGAAACCTACATCTCCAGAGCTCCCTGCATATTGTGCAGCTTGGTTAACTGGAGGGTCTCCTCTGCTTTTGTTATTACTCATATGAAATTAGGGAGGACCCTTGTGAATTATGTATGATTCAGCATCTTCCTGGCTCTTTTGAAGTTTAGTTTAGTTCTGGTGACTTAATTATTTCTCTTCCAAATGGCAATGTTCCAATTCTGAGGAACTAATTTCTCAACAGGAAGGCAATTGAAAAATAAGAGAATGAGGTGCTTACTTCAACCACCTTAGAAAATGTTTCAGCAATGGGGATGTGTGCATTGAAATATTAAAGAACATGAGGATGGTTCTGGAGAGAGAAGACTGTGACACGCAGCGTTTGGGGTGCACAGCACAGCAAAGGATGAACCCAATGTTAGGAGTCGGCTTTCTGAATGATGTCAGAGGAGAGTTAGAAAGACAAGATTGGGTAACTCAGTGTGAATACGATATATTTATGAAATTGTTTTGAAACCCATTATGTTGTATAACATGATTACATATTAGTAACATACACTAATAAAGAGTGAGCCTCTTGTTGATCTGCAATCATGAAATACTCAACATTATTACAGCTTCAAGTACATCAAGAACTTATAGCCTGTGAGATTGTAGAGGTCTGCCAGAGTGAAATGAAATAGAGACCCATGAACTAAGCCAAAAATTTTGATTTCTGTTGAGTGGGTAGTGAGGACCATAAGCTTTGAAAGTAAAGGAAAGCCACTTTCAGAACCATATAACAATAATGAAACATGGTCCCAAAGTTGTAGACCTCTGTCTTCACATTCCAGCTGTTGTTTCACTGCATCTATTGGTCTTTACTGGAGAAAGGACTGTGGTCTCCACAGAAGAGTTCCTCAGGTCTTTCTTTGAGAACTCATGGGATGAAGAAGATCTTTCATCTCAGCTTAAGATTTCCTGACTTCCATGTACACACTGGGATCTGTGGAAAATTCCTTGGGAATCTGGAAATCGGGAGTGATCAATTTTTGTTTGATGATCATCTGATCAAATTCGAAATATGTCACCTCCTGCACTCCTTGTCTTTCAGGGTCCTAGAAAGAGGTAAACATCAAGTGATGTTGTGTGCACGCATTCTTGCAGAGGATGAAGGACTATTAGACTGTATGGAAGAGGGCAGACTCAGGACATTACCTGACTGTTCAGTGTTGTTCTCACTTCAGAGTCTTGGTCCATGATGACTGCATTTTAGGGGACAGAAGTAATCAAACACACATAATAAAGTACTTCTGCACTCTCATTTCAAATCAAAATTACTAGTGAGAGATATGGGAGATATGGTAAAACCCAAGGTTGCTCACCCACTGCAAATTAGAACCAGATTTTCTGCTGCTTTATGTTCACAGTCCCATTCTACAATGCTGTACCCTAGAAATTCTTTCTTCAGCACATACTCTCTGCCCTCCTCCTTCCCTCCCTCTGTACCTCCTTCCATTCCTCTTTCTCTCCCTGCCTCCCAATCTCTCTCTCTCTTTCTTACACTCTCTTGTTAAACCTTCTCCTTGATATTAGTGCATGCTTTGGATGCAAAGATGCAGAAGATGCATTGAGGAATTATTCAGTGTTCTGAAAACTGTGGGAAAGAGCAAGGGCTGTGGATTTTCTCTAGAAAGCTCTGCCTTAATTTCCCTGTCTTGGTCAAAGTATTTTTTTATAAATTATGAATACACACCTCTATTTCTCTGGTCTTGTTTTCTCACACTACTCAGGTGACTTTCACTGGCTTGTTCCTGAGACTTACTCTTTTTGGCAGAGCAAAAAGAAAAAAGGAGGAGGATGAGGAAGAAAAGGATCATGGTCACTGACAGTCCAATCAGCATATGCAGGTTCCTGTGGGTATCTGGAGGAAGATGTGAACCCAATAACAGGTAAATCTTAGTATCCCCATTTTGACAGATTGCATAGTATTTATCAATTGATGGATAATTGATATAAAATTGCTATAGGACAAGAGTCTTGATGGAGAACCCACCAGTACTATTCTGCTCAATGGAAACAGTATTAAATGGACTTCTAAATAATTATCCTTATACCTATATATGAATAAATTTCTCAACTCTCACCAGAGGAATCTACATTTGTGATAGATGGTGATTAATTCAGATACCAACAACTGGGCAAGATGTGGAGATGAAGAGACTATAGAATTATGGCACTGAATGAGATGTTTACATCTCAAATCCTTATCCAAAAGTTCAGCATCATTGTGAAAGATATGGAAGAAGAGATTGCAAAAAGAGGCTATGGATAACTATAAGAAAGCTGTCTTCTGTACCCTGAGGGCAGGTGAATATATGAACTTCACAAGAGGTTGAGATAACATGCCCAAGAATGGTGCAAGTTCAAGCATGACCAAATCCCAGCATGGAGAGTGGAGGTGGACATGAGGTCCCACCCCTAGTCAAGAGCCTATAGGCTATTGGTGACTGTTGGAGACTGAGTGTCAGTGTTAGGATGTTGTTCCTAGTGAACTGACTGTGCTCCAGCAGAGTCCACACATCCAGGAATATATTGGTGTAAACCAGTGTCAGAAAACTGCAGGACACTAGGTTCAATCCTATGTTCAGTAGCTCAGTCTGAGATTGATGTCAGTGCCCATTAGATCTGCTCTGCTTCTGTAACACCTTGAACTAAACATTTAATTCTCTTGTAGGGAAAATGTGAAGTCAAGTCTCATCTGTCAGAAGTAGTATTTTTTATATAAAATTTCCCCTTCTGCTCACTTGTTTCCTTCTTCAGGCCACATCACTTCCTCTCCAGGAGGAACAGAGCTAGAATGAGCACTTCATAATCCTGAGAAGGGAGTAAAATTTGCTCTCCTTTTCACTCACCAAGGTTTCAGGCACAGAAATTAGAGATGAAAAGTCCTTTTTTTTTTTTTTTTGGTTTTTCGAAACAGGGTGTCTCTGTGTAGCTTTGTGCTTTTCCTGGAACTCACACTGTAGCCCAGGCTGGCCCCAAACTCACAAAGATCCACCTGGCTCTGCCTCCCAAGTGCTGGGATTTAAAGCATGCACCACCACCGCCCAGCAAATAGTCCTTATATTCCCCATGTTGCTCCTAAATAACATCTAATGTTGAAGAGATAAAGAATCAGAGAGGGGAGATGATGATGATAAGAATACAGAGTCAGGAAGGAGCTGAGACAAAAGAAAAAAAAAACCAAAGAGCTTTTGGTCCCTAAACTTCAACAATAGAGAAGAAGAATCAATTACTCACTAGTTTTGGAGTCTGGTTCTGTGTTTGAAGTGCAGTTTCTTGTGGAGTTCACTAGAGAAGGGTACAGGAGAGGGAGAAAGGTCATCAGAGGCTGTCTTCCATCCCCTTAAGGAAAGTGTTGTAAATTTGGACAGTGACCTCCACCCACTCCACCTCTTAGTGCTGAGCCTGTAGAGTTATAGGATGACATTTAGTGGATTGCTTCTAGGTGTTGGCTCTCTCCTTGGATTTCAAGTTTTGATGATTTGAGGAAGGCTGTGGGAAGATCTATGTGAGCAAGAGTTCAGAAGCATGCTCCATCTCTGCTCTGCCCAAACTGATATGAACCTCATCCCTAATGAGTCTTTCCTGACCCATTTTATATTTGCCTGCATATATATATCCCAGGGTGGATGCAAGTCATATAAGAAATTTTTGGGAGGCTGTTATTTTGTAATCTGCTACCAAGTCCCAAATTCCATGTTTTTTACAAAACGTTTTCAGTTGAAATATAATCATTTCCCTTCCCCCTCACTTTCCTCTCTCCAGTCCCTCCCAGCAACCCTTCCTCCAAGCTTTCTCATATCCCCACCCCACTCTTTAGTTGATAGCCTCTTATTCACTGAAAATTATTGTTATGTATATGGTAAAGATATGCATATTCACATATATGTACACATGTTATATATTCACATGTGTATATACATACATGTACATATATACACATCACATATGTACACACACAGATATAAATGTAACATACACACATACACACACACACACACACAAACACACACATGACATTAGGACTCACAGCATTCCTCCTCTGTAGCTCCCAATGCTACTTTCTCTCTATCATCAGTTGGAGGATTCTGAGACATGGCTTCAGGATTTCATTAGTCACAAAGTATGAGATATATATGAAGTTCTCTTACCTGTGACAAGAAGGTACAAGGGGTCACTTGGGGTGGACCACACATGGGAAGAGTTCCTGAAAGAGCCATAGCATCTATAGTTCCCTGCCTGGATCACAGGACCAAGATGGAAGTCGGCCTGGAATGTCCCATTGTGGTTCTGAACTGCAGGTAGCCCACGTCCCTCGGGTACCCCTTCCCTGGACAAATGGAACATGTCAAACTGAAGGTCAGAGACACAGGACAAGGTCATGTTCTCTCCTGACAATACCACAGGGCCCATCAGGCCTGACAGAGAAGGTTTCTTGTATAAACCTGGAAGAAAAGAGGAAGAGAGAGATAGTTAGTTACCAGTGTTCATTCACTCCTCAGTGTTCCCTCTACCTGCTTCCATTTCTTTGATCTCTCTGTGCCTCTTACCATCTCCCTCTCTCTATTTCTCCATTTCTCCTCTCCTCCCTTTCTCTCCTTTTCTCTCTTAATTTCTATGTTACCATCTTTAGTCTATGACCTCACTCTGTACTCAAATATTTTTTCCAATTTCTGCTTAATGACATTTTCTACCTCTATTTGCACTGGTTCATTCCATCTGTCTTTTAAAGTTTGTTGTTATGAGCATAATTAATTTTTTTTTTTTTTTTTTTTTTTTTTTTTGGTTTTTCGAGACAGGGTTTCTCTGTGTAGCTTTGCGCCTTTCCTGGAACTCACTTGGTAGCCCAGGCTGGCCTCGATCTCACAGAGATCCGCCTGGCTCTGCCTCCCGAGTGCTGGGATTAAAGGCGTGCGCCACCAACGCCCGGCTAAGCATAATTAATTTTATCTAGCACTCAATTTCATTATGTAATATTCCTATGCATACATAATATATTTTATGCTTGTTTTAAGTTTTGAAATTGAACTATATATCATTTAATGTTTTTAAAAATTGTTGTTACATATATAATTATAGATGTATGATATTAACCATATTAAGGCTAGTATTCTTTATTGCCGTTCTACTTCCAATAATCACATTCATTTTACCAATTTGTCTTCTCTATATTTCAATTTTTCCAATTGTTTTGTAAGTCAATGTGTTCAATTAGAGTTACTCTTGATTTTGTTTTAATTAGCATACCAAGTAGCAGTCTTCATCATGACATCCTCATGCAGTTCCTTTTGTTCATTTTCCTCCTCTTTCCTCCCTTGTACCAGATTTGCTGATCACTTTACTCCCCTCATTTCCTCCTCCATGTCATACATCTTTCATTTCTTTCCCATCCCTCTCTATTAAATTTTTCTTCCTCTCATGGTCACTTGCTAATTTCATGACCTATAACTTTGCCATCCTATGTGTAATAAAAATCTAGAATCTAACATCATTCTATTTGTCTTTGTAGGTCCTGTATCTGTTTACATATCTGTGTTAATTAATCTATCTTTTCAAATTACAGAATATTCCATGAATGTGTATATTTCTCTTGAACAATGGCCATGATCATCTTCCCTCTCTTGTTCCTCTTAGTGTGTGTACTGATCAAGTGTGATCTGTCATCTACCTCCCAAGCACTTAGTTCAGAATTTGTTTTTTGCGTCTACCTTTATAAGACTTCTACCAAGAGAGCCAGACATATCATGTGTCTGACAAGCTCTGCCTTGACATATTTAACATCTTCTATAATTTTTCCATCTCTGCTTTCAAAGTTTCCATTCAGATTCTGTCTTTTTGTAGTTTTTTTTCTTAGCACATATTCCATGTTTACTAACTCCCAGTCTTTTCTGGGTTCCACCTGTGTGAAGGCATAAGGATTCATTAATAACCAGCCCAATTATGTATTTGAACTCAGGTCAGGTAATTGATCTGTCTGGCTATCTTGACAGACTTCTTATAGAGGTAGAAGTCAAAAATTTCTGAATGTTAGTAGAAAGACTTCATTCTCTCTGGTTCATATTCTGCTCACCCAATTGCCATTTTCTCTTTATCTCTACTTATGACTCCTTTGCACCTCCCTGTATCTTTTCTTTATGTTATAACCAAGGGTCTGTTCTTGTATATTTCTTTTCATTGTCTATATCAGTAAAATACTCAACAAGGTTGCCTTCATGTAAATTTCCCGCACTCATTTTCTAGTGACCTCCCACAGCTTTTAGTGTATAGAATATTTTTCTGTATCACAAAGAGAATGAAAAGCACTTATGAACCTTCTTACCTGTGATCTTTATATCAATGGGGTCACTAGAGTCTGACCACTCATATGGTGAGTGATTGTAAGAACCGTAGCATTTGTAAGTTCCAACATGGTCAGGTGTCACAGGAGCTATTGAGAAGTTGGCCTGGGAATCCCAACGATGATGTTCTGCAGAAAGCTTGAAAGAGTCCTTGATTGTTCCATTTTTATGTGCAGTCAAAATGAAGGTTTCAAACATAATCTCTGAATGACACTCCAGTGTCACCTTCTCTCCTAAATTTACCAGGGGAGTTTGTAAGGCCAAAAGGAAAGGCTTTCTGTAGATTCCTGAGAATAAAGAAATTGTATGAACCTGATCAAATTCTCTGTGTCCTTGTAGACCTATGGTTCTGCCTCAATTGGTCTGTGCTCCCTGTTAGTGCTCCAGTGAACTTCTTCTTGTCTATTTCAACTCTGGACAAAGACTCCTCCATCTTTGTGTCCATTTCCTACTTATGTGACTCTAGGTTTATCACAATATTTTCCCACTGGCTTGTTGGGAGAATGTGTCTTTTGAACCCTTTTTTTCATAGGCCCTATTGTCTTTTTCTAATACTGTAAAGTGCAGGAAACATGGCAATTTTCACACCAGGCTGCTCCTGTGTCCTTTTTATGCAACTTTGGATAAAGTATAACCCTTGGCAGAATGAAGGAATTATTATTGAACATGGTTATCAGGGAAACACTTCTAGCCCTATGCATGGTTCAAATCGCTATAAGGCATTCCTGATCCAGAATCAAAAGCATTGTTTCCTCCCAACATGTTTATATATTAGCATCCTGACTTTACTGTTCTCAGAGCATCCCTTCCATGCTTCTAAATTTGCTCTTGACATATATTATTTTCCAATTTTCCAATTGCTAACATAACAAATTACCACAAAATTCATTCTTAAAAAGAATACAAGCATTGTGGAGATCAGATTCTGAAAAGCTTGAATGGCATAAATCAGGTTTCTTTAGGGATGGTAACTACTGAAATCCCTACGAAATATCCATTTTTGCCTTCCAGCTTCTAGAGCCTCATGCATTCCTTGGCACTTGGACCGTTCCTCCGTGTTCAGAGTTTGTGACAGGGTGTCTCCCTTATGATAATTTGTTTTTCCCACAAATGGATTTTTCCCTATTTTGTTATATCAACCCTTGTAGTTCTACAGACCTGGAATAATCCAGGATGTTCTTGCATCCTGATATCAACTTGTTAAGATCTGAGTTCCATCTTCCAGCCCAATTTTTCCTTGACTTGTTTAACACACAGGAAGCCTTAGGGACTAGAAAAAAATGCATGACCTTTATATTTTTTTATGCCCAGAACATTATATATTTCTCTGTGCTGAATATTACTTCATACGTCCAAATCTGTTACTAACACTGTTTCTGAAAATTCCAGGGTTGGGAGATTTGGGGAAATGAAAGGCACTCAAAACATTATCTCTAACCTGAAACTATGATCTTCACAGGGTCACTTTTGGCTGAAAATTTAATAGGGTAATGAAGATTAAAACCATAGCATCTGTATGTACCTGCATGTGCTGATGTCACAGGATCCAAGACAAAGTTCCTCTGGAATGGTCTTCCCTGGAACTGAGAAACAGGATTACCAAGTTCATTTTACAACTTGAATATGTAATAATCACTATGAATGTCACATCGAAGTTCCACATGCTGTCCCAAAGGAACAATATGGCTTGGCCAGGCAGAGAGTGAAGGCTGGTCATGACTTCCTGCAGAGAGATGCACAGAGAAAATATTTAATGATGCTCCTTAATCCCTGAGAATTGAGTCTCCAATTTTCCCTTCTTTGGGGTCCTTTGTATAACACTTTTCTCTGAATTGAAACATCCCTGCTTCAATGTATGAGGTTGAGATGTTCAGGAGATTCAGAAAGTAAACAAACTTTCATTGTCAAGCAAAGGTGAAACATTCAAGATTCATCAATGGCCCTTCCCAGCTCTATAGAAAGATTAAGATACTGAACAGCTGAGCTCTGAGTGTTAATGTCTAAGACCTGCTGGGCTGCCTACAAGTTGTGCACTAGCTCCAGGGTTTTGGATTCATGAAAATCCCTCATATTGGGGTGTGCTTTATGTAAGGTTTGAGTCACCCTTGCTTCTGTGAGTAACCCCTAATCCATACTGCTCTCAGTAACTTAGTAAACCCATAGATTGACAGAGTTATGCTTTGGTGCAATCACTGTTTGGGCTGCCATGGATTTCTTTCATGAGGTGAGTAGATTTGTATGTGTTGTACACAATAGGGTCATTTTGAAGTGATGAATGTGAAAGACTGTGGTTTTTTGAATAGTTATGGTCCCTATAGACTCATCTGTTTAATTGCATGGCACATAGGGAATACAACTAATAGGAGGTATGGCCTCATTGGAGTAGGTGTGGCCTTGTTGGAGGAAGTGTGTCACTGTGGATGCATGCTTTGTGCACTCTTATGCTCAAGCTATTAACAGTGTGAAACACAGTCTCAGTCTGCTGCCAGTGGACAAAATGAAGAAATCTCTGCTCCTTTTCTAGCATCATCATCATGACTGCCTATACACTGCTAGGTTTTCTACCATGATTTTAATGGACTAAAACTCTAAACTGTAAGTCAGGCCCAATCAGATGTTTCCCTTTATTAGAATTTTATTGGTCGTGGTGTCTCTTCACAGCAATAGAAACCCTAAGACAAAGACTGTAAGTGTTATCCAACATACCATATTTATGATGTATCTTTCATGGTAAGATATTCTAACTGAGAATTTTGAGTTTGGAATCATGAAGTAAATTTCATCATGAAAACATTATAATTTAAAAAGAAATTATACCAGAAGTGTAGCAGGAAAAGTTAGTGTGATTGAGATGATAGATCACAATTGATGCCACCAAGGGAGCAGAAAATGGCAGTTCTTGATTCACCAACTCTAGAAATCTAAGAATATTCAGATTATAAGTATATCATGAATATTCCAAAACTCATGGACGATGGAGAGATAGCCACCAGGACCACAGAATTGAGAAGATCTATAACAATGATGAGGAATGAGTCTTTTGAACTACTTTGCCCCTCATGTACTTTTGTAAAAATTTTTATTCACAGAGTTTATGCAGGGTCATGTTTCCATACTAAGAGTGATAAGCTAGAGGCTGATAGATACTTCTTTCATCATTTCAAGGCTCCTTGTATGTGAAATATTGGGAGTCTAGAAACTTGTTTATGTGTATTTAGAATGGATTTGGACTCATAAGGGCCAGCCCATAAATCTTGTTGATTTATCTGTATCCAGCTTGTGGATATTCCTGAGGAATGAGACAATAGCTAGTCTCTGTATTCATGACTGTGTGACTCCAGGCTACAGTACCAGTCAGCTCTGGTGGACATCTTGCAACACTGGCCACCCAGCAGCCATCATAGACCCCAGCCAGAGATTGTTCTTTATTGCAGAGTGTTCTGAGGCCTCTTAAAGCACCAGGAAGTACATCCAGCAACAGCATCTGATCTCAAAGTACAGGAAGGAACCCAGTCGAACTCCAGAAGCTGACACCAAGTGCAGCCTGTCCAGGGTTGCAACAAGTTCACCTGACTAATGGCCCTAGTTATACTAAATAGCAAAGGTCTATTTACCAACAGTGAACTCCTCTCCATGGCAGTGGAATTCATTATTATTAGTGCACAGGCACCCAAGTGTAAGAGCAGAAGCATTAAAATCAGAGATGTAAAACATTGCAGAGAACAATGGTGAGATTCAAGAAGTAAACACAAAAGAAAAGGAAACGTATAAACCATTGATGAATAATTCCCAGAGTGTTTTTAATTACAGAATTTAAGAAACCACCAACAAAACTTGAGCAGATATCTGCTGCTCATGTACAGGCCAGACCAGTCAGAAGAACAGGTGAAGGCCATTCCAGAATGAAGGACAGGTAGGCTGTGCTCCACCACATGTAGCTCTCTAACTCAGTAGGTTCAGTTTCCCAAGGCTCAATATGGTGCCACCCTTCTTGACCTACCATCCAGCAAAACTTTCAATCACCATATATGGGAAAAGCAACATATTCCATGATAAAGTCAAATTTGAACAATATCTATCTCAAGATCCCAGCCCTACAGAAATCCTAGAAAGACATTCACATCCCAATAACTTTAACTACACCCATGTAAAAACAGGAAATAAATAATTTCACACTAGTAAAGGCAAATAATGGAAGAACATTCATGTTCATATACTTGCCAACACCCCCCCACACACAGAGAGAGAGAGAGAGAGAGAGAGAGAGAGAGAGAGAAAGAGAGAAAAAGAGAGAGAGAACCCCTACCACCACCAAAATAACAGGAATTATCAATCATCGTCATTAATATTTTTCAATATCAATGGATACAATTCCTCAATGAAAAGATCCAGACTAGCAGAATAGTGTGAAAACAGGACCCATCCCTCTGTTGCATACAAGAAACACCCCTACTATTGAAGGTAAATATCACCTCATTATCTCAGAATAAAGCACTGGTCAAGAATTTTAAGCAAATGGATATAAGAAGCAGGCTGGTTTAGCCATTCTAGTATCTAACAAAATAGACTTCTGTGGTGATTTGAAAGGCAATGGCCTGAAATGGAGTGGGCTATTAGGAGGAGTGGCCTTGTTGGGGTTGCTGTGGTCTTGGAGGAAACTAAATGGAGAAATATTTGAGCTAACAATATGAGGTTCCAAATGAACATAATATCTATCTACATCACATATCACCCAAATACTCAGTACCTCACGAATTTTTTTTCAGTACCTCATGAATTTTTTTCAAAAATGGACCACATACTCTTTCACAGAACAAGTTTCTACAGATACAAGAAATTGAAATAACCCCTGTATTATATCAGACCACTGTAGATTGAAGCTGGAACTCTAGGAAACAGAAACAAAGGAAAGCCTACAAACTCATCGAAACTTAAGAACCCTATACTGAATGAAAACTGGGCCAAGACCAAAGTAAGAAAGAAGTGAAAAACATTACACAGTTCAATGAAAATGAATGCACAATGTATCCAAATCAATGGGACATAATTAGAACAGTGCTAAGAGAAAAGTTCATAACTTTACGTGCCTACCTATATAAATTAAAGAGATCTCATATTAGCAAATTAACCACACACCTGAAAGATCTAGAACAAAAAATAGCAAACACATCCAAGACAGCAGGAAATAATCTAACGGAGGCCTGAAATCAACAAAGGAGAAACAAAGAAAATAATAGAAAGAATCAATAAAATAGAGAGTTCATTCTTTGAGAAAATCAACAGAATGGACACCACCTTGCTGTGGGATGTTCTGTATACTGTGAATATGTGTTGCTCCAATTGGTTGATAAAGAAATGCTGATTGGCCCGTAGCCAGGCAGAAAGTATAGGCGCAATAAGCAGAGAGGGAGAATTCTGGGAAGAGGAAGGCTGAGTCAGGAGATGACAGCCTGCAGTCTGGGAAGCAGCATGTAATGGTGCACATGTAAAGCCACAGAGCACATGGAGACAAAAAGATTCACAGAAATGGGCTGAGTTTAAGTGATTGTTTTATAAGCAGCTGTGGGGGTCTGTGGGACTGGGCAGGACCAGGGAAAACTTTTAGCTACACCACCTAATTCATACTAGCTAAATGGCAGGCAGAAAATATACAAATTAACAAAATCAGAAATGAAATGGGGGACATAACAATAGACATCTAAGATAATAAAGGCATCATTAGGGCACACATTAAAACCTGTAATCCACAGAACAAAAAAAAACTAACAGAAATGAATAATTTTCTCATTAGCTAACACTTTCCAAAGTAAATCAAGGTCAGACAAACAATATACATAGTCCTATAACCCCTAAGGAAACAGAATTTCTCCATAAAAGTTTCCTAAGGAAAAAAGTACAGAGTCAGTAGATTGTAGTGAAGAATTGTTCCAGACTTAAGAAGAGCTAACCCCAATATTCCTTAAATTATTATTAGAAACAGAAGTAACATTGCCTCATTTTATGAAAGCACAGTCACCCTGATACCCAAACCACACAAGAATCAATAAAAATATAATTACAGGTCAATCTCCCTCATGAACACTGATGCGAAAATATTCCATTAAATACTAGCAAAATGCATCCAAGAACACATCAAAAAGATCATCCACAGTGATCAAGGAGGCTCCACCACAGAGATGTATGGGTGTTTCAACGTATGAAAATATGTCAATGTAATCCACCATACCTCCTGAAAAAAAATCCACATAATTTTCTTATTAGATGCTGAAAAAGCCTTTGAAATTAATCTACCATGGCTGAATGATAAAAGTATATCAAGGATACAAGGAACATACTTAAATATAACAAAAGCTATATACAGAAGGCCTTTAGTCAATATTGCAGGGAGTCTTGATCTTTTCTGAAGGGAAATGAAGCAGGGGTGGATATGGGGTAGATTAGTAGTGTGTGTGTGTGTGTGTGTGTGTGTGTATGTGTGTGTGTGTGTGTGTATGTGAGTGTTGTGTGTGCTGGAGAAGTGGAAGTAGGAGAAACTGTGGTAGGGATATAATATATGAGAGAAGAATAAAAAAATCCTTTTCAATTGTTAGGAGAATAAAACACACGGATAAAGCATTGGAGCTATCAGCCACTGACAAAAGAGAGAATACGCCATTTGTTTATCTGGGTCTGAGTTATCTTGGTCAGTATGACATCTCCTAATTCTATCTATGTCAATGCTAATTTCATTGTTATTTACTTTTGACCAGTATTCCACAGTGTACATGTGTTAAAATTTCATTATCCATTCATCAGCTGAAGGACATTCAGGTTCTTTCCTTGTCTGGCTATTGAAAATAGAGCAGCAAAGAATATGACTGAACCAGCATTTATACCATAGGATGTAAAGTTCTTTGGATACATTCCAAGGTGTGGAAATGATGTACATATAATAGTTATGTATGAAATTCTCCAATATATTAAATTTACACAGAAAAACATCTTTTATAGAAGAAAAAAGATGCAATCTAACTATGAAAAAAAGAAACTCTGGGTAGAAAATGTGTTGAATTTTGAAATGAATCACCAATAACATAAAATTTTTGTAAACCACCCCCACAGACCAAAAAATCAGCTACTGAATTGGAAGAATACATGGGCTAGCTTGATGTCTAAGTGGGCAAAGGCTCTTTCTGCCAAGCTTGACTCTCTGAAAACCATTGCCAGGATGCACATGGTGAAAAGAGAAAATTGATTCCAGCAGGTTTTCCTCTAACTCCACACTTGTGCCATGGTGCATGTACACACACACACACACACACACACACACACACACACACACACACTCATCAAATAAATGTAAGATTTAAAAAGTTAAGAGAACATTACAACAGTATATTTGATTATAATATAGGAGAGTGAGTGAGCTTAGATCATACATTCCATGATCTGACATGTAAATACAAAACCTGAATGAAAATACAATGAAAATCAATTGAAACCATGCAAATACCAAATTGTAAGTCATAAAAGTTCAAGAAAGCATAAAAGAACATTGAGGTTTACTTGGGAAGATGGAGGTGGCATTTAGAATGAGTTTTGGGAGCAGAATAAATATTATTAAAAATATATGAAAATCACAAAGAAATTGTATAATATTTACAAAAAGACAGAAAAATAAAGCTTAGAAAAAAGGAGAGTAAAACTTACTTAAAGAAAATACTGTACAACTCTCTTGAGACATGAAGAAAACTGAAAATGGTCAGGTTAAAGATGGTCCAATGACATGAAACAAATTCAAATCAAATCATCAAGATCACCGAGCATATAATTGTCATGAGAGATCCCGACATCAGATTGACAAAAGAGGAATAGAACATGAGTGACCTCCAGTACAGCTAATGTCAGACTTCTGAGCAAACACCTACAGGACACAGGAGACCAGGATGACCAGCTGAGTGGAAAAAAGAAAAACTCTGCCTATAAATGTCAACAACACTCTCCTTCAGAGATAATAAAAATTTTCTCAGAAAAACTGTAGCAGATAGAGTTCTTGACAATAAGCTAAGGAAAGTCTGTGGAATTCCTGAAGTTGAAAGAAAGGCTGGTCATGAGTTTCCAGGTGTTATGGCCACCCTTTTAATTGCAGCACTTGGGAGACAGAGGTAGGTGAATATCTGAGTTCACGGGTATCCTACTCTACAAAGTAACTTCTAGGCTAGTCTGGGCAACACAGCTAAGACCTGTGTTAAAAACACAGAAATTAAATATTTATCCAATATATGTTGACGCCTGACTCAGCCAAGGGCTGTATCTGGGTCAATCTAGGAAAGAACTGAATGGCAGGTTTCCAGAGTCCTAATTTCAAAATTCAGAGGCTCACCAACAAATCACTCACAGAAGCCACC
>CABHPH010065567.1:0-11398 GCA_902168325.1 Peromyscus nudipes | reverse complement strand
ACACGCCTTTAATCCCAGCAATCGGGAGGCAGAGGCAGGCGGATCTCCGTGAGTATCTCAATAGTTAAAGATGGACTCACCTTTTTGTGCCACTGTCCTCAGTAGTAGGAAGAGGCCTGGAAAGAAAAACTCATGATGAACTCACCTTTCTTTTTTCAGTAGCCTGGCCATCTGACATCCCTGTCCCATTTGGGCCTCTGTGCATTAGAATTAGAGTTTACTTAGTTAAGATAAACTCTTGTACTATAAAAAACCATGGACGCCAGTGTTTCTGCTGTAGGCAGGCAAATTCAGCCTCCCAGGATGATATTTCCACCCTGTTATTCCACACCATCTATTCTCAGCAGGACTCACCAGTACAGATCAGGTTTAGGAGCACAGACAGCATGGTGCTGCTTTGGCTGACAAGAGGCAGAAACAGAATAAAACTTATCATAGGATGTGAGAAGCTGGAGGTGTCTACTTGACCACAGCACGGAAAACTTAACAACAGAAACATCTGCTCCCACAGCCTCGTTCATTGTGTGTGTGTGTGTGTGTGTGTGTGTGTGTGTGTGTGTGTGTGTTTGTGTATGTGACAGGGTTTCTCCATAGCCCTGGCTATACTGGAATGCTCTTTGTAGACTAGGCTAGGCTGGCTTTGAATTCAAAGTCCCACTAGCATCTGCCTCCCAAGTGCTTCGATTAAATGTGCTATGTGTAGGCTAAAAAAAATCTCTTTTGCCATTGACTTTGTGGATCATAACTTCTTGGAAATTGTTCAGACTTTAGCTTTTCAGCAAAAGTATTAGCCATGATTACAACTGAGTTGCATCTTAAACCCACTCCCTTTATTCAAAATGGTTAAATCTGATTATTGTACTAAAACTTTTGATGTGTTCTTTTGCTTTTTAAATTTGAGACTCAGTGTTTCCCCTGGCATTCTATGCTACATGTCCAATAATTATTTTGCATATTGTAAGAATAGTCCTAATGTGTCAGTGAAAATGATTATACTGCTATTATTCCAGTTTTAGGTTATAGCTTTTCAATTTCTTAATTAATCATGTAGGTATTTAGAATAATAAAATTCCACTTTTTAAAAATCAAACAAAGGTAGTAAGTTTTTGCTGTATTTGAAATTTGTTTTAGAAGGTTGAAAAAATATCAAAAGATGGAGAATCTCTCATGATCATGTACCAGTAGGAATTGCATAGTAAAAATGGCCATCCTATCAGAAGCAATCTAAAGGATCCCATCTAGGCAGTCACATCAACATTCCAACACAATGCTACACAGATCTTAAAGAGACAATTGCAGCTGTAATGTAAACACACAGAGAAACTAGCAGGATAGTTAAACTGTCATGAACACTAAAAGAACTGCTGGAGGCCTCACCACTCCTAACTTCAGGTCATACTACAGACCTATGTGAATACACACACCACAGTGTTGGTGGAAAGACAGACAGGTTCATCAACGGAATCAATGAAGACCCAGACACAATTCCAGACATCTGTGCATACCTAACTTTGCTAAAGAAACCCAAAACATTCACTGGAAAAAAGACAGTATCTTCAACAAATGGTTTGATCAAACTGGATGGCTGCATGTAGAAGAATGCAAATAGCTTCATACTTATCAATTACAACAAACTCAAAAGAAGTATAATCCCTAAGTTCATTCTAAATATCTAAATATTCTCCTTATAGATACATAGAAATGTAGCTCTCACATGTGAAGGGAAAAATCCCTTTGATTAGCATCAAACAAACACCAATACAAACCCCAAAACAAAAAATAGAGAGAGCAGATGATTATGAGGTGTCCTGGCCTAGCTGATCTATTACAGCAGAACTCCGGCACCTAAGGCTCAGGCAACATCATGCAAGAAGGGAAAGAAAGATTGTAATAACCAGAGGAAGAAGATGTTTGCTGTGAGATGGCATCTGCTAGAAAAGTAAATATAAAATCATGTAAATATAAATAACATTATATACATTAATCTGATTACATTCATAAAATTAGGAATATATGTAGATATTTAAAGGTAATTAAAAATAAAGATGAATCTGAGAGAAGAAAATGGCTGTATATGAGAGCATGAGAGGAGTAAGAAAAGGAAAATGGTTTAATTATAAATTTATTTGAATAAATATATTAATAAAAGTTTTAAGTTTAGAAATGTAGAATAATATAGAAAAAAAGCCTAACAATATAATAAAATGTTACAGGTACTAAATATTACATATGCATACTATACTGCCAGAATTTCTGTGGCCAATAGTCAGTCCAGTTTCAAGTGTTCCCAATTCTTTGCAGTGTTTTGCAGCTTCTTGGCCTCTGACAGAATCTTCTAGAAATACATCATGAGAATACTGATGTTTCTCATCTAGTTCATTGTTGAGAACAGCATATGTCCTACTGAAATAAAGAACAAGTGCTGTAGAGTCAAGAGCCTTGTAAAATAAAAATGTCTGGAAACATGCAAAGCCAACCTGTCAAATTGTAAATATTAACCATTCTCAGATATTTCCATGTCAACCATTCAACAATGAAGTGAAACATTGAAATACATATCTGGTGTTTTTGGTAAAGAATGGTGAGTGTACAGGGCTAGAGAAATCACTTACCCATTAAGAGTGTGTTCTGAACTTGCAGAGGACCCAACTTCAGTTTCCAATGCTCACAGTAGGGGGCTCACCACTGCCTGTGACTCCTGCTCCAGGGGATCCAATCAATGCCCTCTTCTGCCCTTACAAGCACCAGAACTCACATGCACATATTCACACATTATTTAATCAGTGTGTGCTCTTATTCCAGGCTAAAAGAAATTCTGCCTTTTACCATTGCCTTTTACCATTTACCTAGTACCATAGCTTGGTTTGTGTATCAGTGTAACTGTGGCCTCATAAAATACCCTTTTTATATTTTGTGGAATAACTGGAGGAATATTGGCACTAACTCTGAAATTCTGGCACAATTTTGCTCTAAATCTATTTTTTTTTTTTTTTGCTAGGGAGATGTTTTATTGACTGTTTTGATTTCAGTAGGTGTTACAGGTCTGGTTAAATTGCTTATCTAATCTTCAATTAATCTTTATCCTTTATAAGTGTTGTTGTGCATAGAGATAATTATCCATTTCTTTTAGATTTTCTAATTTGGTGCAGCACAGTTTTTTAAAGTAAGTCCTTATGATTCCTTTGATTTACCTTTTTATGTTCCATGTTCATGTCTCATTTCTTAATTTAGATATTCATCCTATGGTTTAGTTAAGTTAGATAAGGGTTTGTCAATCTTATTGATTATCTTGATGAATAAAATTGTTTTATTGATTTTTTTGTATTTATTTTGTTTGTATTGTATTAAATTCAACCATGAGTTTGATTATTTCTTGCCCTCCACTCCTGCTGGATGTGATTTCTCCTTTTTGTTCTAGTGCTTTCTGGTGTGCTGTTATCTTCCTTGTATTATACCTCTACAATTTTTTATTTATAAACTTAATGATCTGAAAATAAGTTTGGGTATATCAATTATGTATGTCATTGTGATCTGTAATCATGTTTGTATCTATTATCTATCTATCATCTATGAATCTATTATTTATCTATCATGTATGGAGCCATCTTTGTATTTTTCTATGTATCTATATGTATGTATGTATCTATCATCTACCTATCTATTATCTGTATACATACATATATATGTATTAGCTATCAATCATCTTTTTTCTGTCCTCTTCATTCTATCAATCAAATGATCTGTCAATCATTTATGTATTTGTGATTTATTAATCTATTTTTGAATAATCTATTTTTATACATCTTTATTCTACTCATTATCTATTTACCTCTGCTTGTCATTCTGTCATTCTGTTCTCTATCATTTCTTTTTCTTTCCTTTTTTTTTTGGTTTTTCAAAACAGGGTTTCTCTATATAGTGCTGTGGATATCGCTATATGTCAATAAACACTGATTGGCCAATAGGCAGACAGGAAGTATAGGCGGGACTAACAGAGAGGAGAATTGAGGAGGAAGGAAGGATAGGGAGACTGGCTGGAGCCGCGGCAAGGAGAAGGAAGATGTAAAGTACCAGTAAGCCATGAGCCACGAGGCAAAGTATAGATTAATAGAAATGGGCTAAATATAAGAGTAAGAGCTAGACAATGATAGGCCTGAGCTAATAGCCAAGCAGTTTAAATAATGTAAGTGTCTGTGTGTTTATTTTATGAATGGGTTCGGTCAGGGAACCAGGGACTGGCGGAACTTGGGAGTTGGAGACTGGTGGGACTTGGGAGCTGGAGAGAAGCTCACCAGCAACAATATAGTTTTGGTGCCTGTACTGGATCTCACTCTGTAGACCAGGCTGGCCTCAAACTCACAGAGACCCACCTGGCTCTGCCTCCAGTGTGCTGGGATTAAAGGCATGTGCCACCACTCTCTGGCCTGTCTATCATTTCTTATATATATTTCTAACTATCATATTTTTTAAATATTCACAATACATTTATCTTTTCAAAATAAGCACAGTCTTGAGTGTTTCCATGTAGTTTTCAGTCCCTCAGTCTCCTCTCAATAATTTTCCATTCACCCTGAAACCCAGACAGTATGTCATGAGTTGAAGAGAGGCAGCCAAGCCCCACAGCTCCAGACACAGCTACAGTCACATTAGCAGAATGCTAAGGAGGTTAGAATATCCTTGCTGGGCACTAAAAAAAGTTAGTCTTCCTGTTAAGAGACAGTCTAACTTTTGTGGGAGCCCTGACTTCCTTGATAACCTGCTTTCATTTAGGACTCACTGGGGACACACGAAGGTGATTTTGTATGGATTTAAATGCTGATATCGCTGCAATCCAGTTAGCTTCCTGTTTGTGTGCATTCAAAACCACAGGTACTTGTGAGGTAGTAGGACTCAAAGGAGGTGTGAGGTCTCAGTTACTGACCACACATTTCTAAATTTGTTACTTTACATACAAAATAAGCAGTTCTTTTTTGAAATACTTAGTTGGTCTTGTGGGGAACTGCAGAAGAAACAAAGAATCCTTTTGTTTATATTTCCAAAATGAAAGGAGGGTTTCACTAAAAATGTCTAAGGTTGCTCAAATTCCTGTCTCTCTTTTCATCTTAAATTTCATTTTATATTTTTCCTGGCAGCCTATACTATGCAACCCAGGTTATACCAGATTTCAGTCATGAAGCCAAGACTGACCTCAACCTTGAGTTAGTTCTCTTCCATCCTGCCTAATTCTGGGAATATAGGTGTTCACTACCACACTTGCCTGTAACCATTTTTATCTTTATTTTTATTTTTGAAGGAGAAAAGTTTTGTTTCACTTGCAATTTCATCATTGTGGATGAATCAAAGGTACTGTCACTCAAGAGACAGTTGGTCAAATTGTATGTTCAAATAAAAATCAGATCAAGGAATGTATTCTTATACTCAACTTGTTTACTTCACTCTTAAAGATTTAAGGACTTCCTACTTAGAAAATGATTTTACTCACTAAATATTGGGCAGGTCTCTTCACACCAATTGTACTGAACCAGAAAATTTCCCTCCAGACATGCCCATATGCAAACTCTCTGTGATTTATACAACTCTTAGATTCTGGAAATGATTCTGAATTTTGGCAAGTTGACATTTTAAATTAAAATTCACATTAGCAGATACATCAAGATAATACTGACATTTACAATTGCCTAAAATATTTAGAAAAGTGCTACACCTGTCTTGAGAATATACTTGAAGGACTGTTAGTCATCAGCACACCATGGATACAGTTGCATATTCATGTCTGTTGATCCACTAGGTAGTTTAACACTGTGGTGCTTTCATTTGTATAACAGTCTTGTCATGTTCTGAGACCAGCCTTTCCTATACTCCTTCCCATCTTCTAGCTCTTATGCTCTCTTCAAAGCCACTTTTGTGATGGTCCCTGAAGCATGGCAGTGGTTGCTATAGATATTCCAAGACGGCTGTTTGTCTCTATATAGCGTTTTAGGACTCTCAGTTTGATGTGTCTGAGATATGCCTGAATTTGTTCTTGGAAGACTTTAGATCACACTCTGCTGCTCCTGCTTGTTTTCTTCCTACTTCTTGTTGGTTCTTTCTTCTGCTTTCCTGTTACATGAACTTCTCACCCACCATCCTTAATTCTCCACCCTTTTTATTTTCCTCTTCTTCTCTGTCACATCTGTCTCTACAAGTCTCATGGATTATCATAATAGATGGCATTGTTTCCCTCTCTCTCACAGATACAAACCACACACAGTATAACATTATCTATCTATCTATCTATCTATCTATCTATCTATCTATCTATCTATGCATATATCTCATAAAGAAATGCTATATTTTGTTAGCTAACATTAAAAATTAATAAAAATTAAAAATATAGAAACAATTTTTAATTTTATTCAACATAATGAAATATGTGTTCTTTTATTTTTCTTAAACTTGCTCATTATGATAAACTATGAATTCCAGTTGATTCCATTTTCCTAAAACCTTTCTATTTAATTTTTCATTATGAATATGTTAGAAAAACAAAATATTTGTGCCAAATGACCACTAGGGAAGTCAGGAAGGTCAAACATCCATGATTGTCTTTTCAAAAAACAGATGTATAGCATGATTTTTTCCTTGAGAGCTGGGAATTAAAAGTGATCAATATCCTGGTGATCTCTGTTGTCTGAAGGGACAGATCCTATCAATATCCTACAAGCAGGTCCAGAAGCAGCTAATAGTCTATATAATCACTGTTTTCTTTGAAAGACCAGGCCATATCAAGCTCTCAAAATGAAGACTGCAGAAACTTAATAGTCTTTGTGTCCCTTACATTATCTGCACAGCCAGGTACTCCCTCAGGCTCCAAGAACCAGAACCAGAGTTGGCTAATAACCCAAATGACCGCTAAGCTATTTGTGTGATAGAGTACACACAAGAGCCTACCCAAGGCCCTTAAATTAACACAGATAGCTTATCTCTACAACCTATCTTTTGGAACAAATTACATGTACCATGTTCTGATATTAGATGCCATTATACTTCTTTTTGTACTAGGGATTGTATTACATCAGGATTTTTCCCTCAAAGTGTATTGTGTTTCAATATACTTAAAACAAACTGCTTGGTGTCAGACTCCAGATGTTTGTACCAGCTGGGACAACTAAGTCATGCTGAACTGTGTTTCCTTCTTGCCTTTCAATGTTTATTTCTTTGCCACCCATAACATTTGCAAGGATCCCCACAGCTGACAACCAGTGTGAAGGGCTAAGTCCTCAGTGAAGGTTAGAACACTTTTCTAGTGTAGGGCAAATCCTAATTGGTATTAAAATAAAGACCTGGAGCCAGAAATCAGTGTAAATGCTGAAAGGTCAGAGAGACAAAGGAGCTAGCCACATCACCTCTTTTCTCACTAAATCCCCAGCCTGAAAAGGGAGCCAAGCTCCTGTCTCAATCCCATCTCTTCCTCTCTCCTCCCGGCCATTTCACTTCCTGTTTCCTTCTCCCAAGTGCTGGGATTAAAGGTATGTGAAACCACTGCCAGGCCTCTATGGTTAACTCATGGCTAGCACTGCCCTCTAATTTCCAGGCAAGCTTTATTTGTTATAAACAAAATATTACTGCATTTCTCCTTTTTGTTTAAATTAAAAAAGTAGGGTAAAATTAATATAAGAAAAATTATATACAATAAATACATAAGTATAAATAATATACAGGCAATTAATACATCACAAAATGCCTAGTTCATAAACATTTGACAAATTCAGAGGAAATACTCCATGATCTATCCTATCTTTTTGAGTCCAAAAGTTGTACCTAATTCATTTTCTATTCTAATTTGCATTATCAAAATTATCTTTTAATGTCTCTCAATCCTATACACTTTACATGTCTTCGTGAGTTTGTTTTCTGAATCTGTAACAAGGGAAACTATAACTATATCTATAAAGTGTTCAACTCCCTCAGAGATCGGAGAAGGAAATAATATTACCTCAGTATGCAGGGAGTGCAAACAAGTGACTTCCAAAAATTGTGGGAAATGACAGAAACGGTGAGCTGCTTAGATAGTCATCCAAAGTTCATCTGTAATGTTGGGGCATCCATCTTTGGGCTACAGGCCTAGACAGTCTGACAGACTTCTGTGAGGCAGGATGTTCTGAAAGGCTGTTCTTCTTAGTCTTGGCAAAATTTTGGCAGCTGCTTTCTTTTGTGTCCTGCTTGTCCAATTTGGACAGCAAACTGCCAGCAGTCGAGGCAAGAGCACTTTCTTGCCCAGTGACTGTCTTTTGCCACAAAGAAAGTAAACTCATGTGGATTTTCTTCAATGCCCATCATCATCTCTGACGTAGATTGGTGCTACTAGGAGCAGAATGTCTCATTGTCAAAAAAGAACCTATGTTACTAAAACATCTTAATTGTCATATTCTGTAAATCTCTGAAGTGCTTGAAGAAAACATGTCTATCTAAATATATCTCTGTTTGACCTTGAAAACATACCTTATATGACTACAAATTTGATTGTAATGAATAACTACCAACTTGCATTTCTTTATATCCTACTTACTTGCTAATAATAACTTTCAAGTACTAGAAATTTGCATTACATTGTTAAATGAGTTATACAGGTACAATACTTGAACAAAAGTAGACATGTTTCAACACATATAACCTTAAATTCTTTTTTTGTTTTTTAATTTATTTTATAATTTAATTTAATTTTACATATCAGCCTCGGATTTTCCTGTCCTCCCTCCTCCAGCCCCGCCCCACCATCCCCCCAGCCAAACCCCCTAATCCCATCTCCTCCAGGGCAAGGATTCCCCTGGGTATTCAGCTCAGCCTGGTAGATTCAATCGAGGCAGGTTCAGTCCCCTCCTCCCTTCACCCAGGCTGAGTAAAGTGTCCCTGCATAGGCACCAGGTTCCAATCAGCCAGCTCATGCACTAAGGACAGGTCACAGTCCCACTGCCTGGGAGCCTCCCAAACCGTTCAAGCTAATCAACTATCTCACTTATCCAGAGGGCTTGATGCAGTTGGGGGCTCCTCAGCTATTGGTTCATAGTTCATGTGTTTCCATTTATTTGGCTATTTGACCCTGTTCTTTATCCAATCATGGTCTCAACAATTCTCGATCATACAATCCCTCCTCTTTCTTGCTGATTGGACTCCCGGAGCTCCACCCGGGGCCTGACTGTGGATATCTGCATCCAGTTCCCTCAGTCATTGGATGGGGTTTCTAGCACGACAATTAGGGTGTTTGGCCATCCTATCACCAGAGTAGGTCAGTTCAGGCTTTCTCTTGACCATTGCCAGTAGTCTATTGTGTAGGTATCTTTCTGGAGTTCTGGGGACCTCTCTAGCACTCTGCTTCTTCCTATTCTCATGGGGTCTTCATTTATCATGGTCTCTTATTCCTTGTTCTCCCTCTCTGTTCCTAATCTAGCGAGATCTCCCGCTCTCCTAAGCTCTCTTTCCCTTGACCACTTCCCTTCATTACTGTTAGTTATTTTGTGGCGCTCTTACCCTGCACAGAATTGTCACGAAACACGACAGAATCCACTAACAAGAATTTTATTAAGATAAAAGGACAGACAAGTGCTCAAGCCTGTGGAAGAGACACGTGTGTGGAGAAGAAGAAGGGGGAGCTGGGAATATGGCGCTGGCTTATAAATGCTGGGTGGCGCATGTGCGTACACAGGTTGACGTAACTACCCCATGCATGTGCAGATCACATAGCTGCATTGTGCGTTTACCCAACCATGTAAAGTCACGGGATCCTGGTCACGTGAGACATCTTGACCTGGAAATGGCTATTTTGACCTGGAACTGGCTAGGCGGAAGTGTCCAGGTCTGCTGGGCATGTGCAAACATGCCCAACCGTGGGGGCGTGTTGTGAATCCATCAATTACCCCCCCCATCCAGTTTGCTCATGTAGATCTCATCCATTTTTCTGTCATTGGGCAATCCCTGTGTCTTAGGATCTTCTTTTCTAGGTAGCCTCCCTGGAGTTGTGAATAGCCGTCTAGTCATCCTTTGTTTGACATCTAGTATCCTCCTATGAGTGAGTACATACCATGTTTGTCTTTCTGAGTCTGGGTTACCTCACTCACGATGATTTTTTTCTAGATCCATCCATTTGCCTGCAAACCTCATGATGTCATTGTTTTTCTCTGCTGAGTAGTACTCTATTGTGTATATGTACCACATTTTCTTTATCCATTCTGCAGTTGAAGGGCTTCTAGGTGGTTTCCAGGTTCTGGCTATTACAAATAATGCTGCTATGATAATAGTTGAGCGTGTGTCCTTGTGTTATGATTGAGCATTCCTTAGGTATCTGCCCAAGAGTGGTATAGCTGGGTCCTCAGGGAGATTGATTCCCAATTTTCTGAGAAACCGCCACACTGATATCCAAAGTGGCTGTACAAGTTTGCATTCCCACCAACAGTGGAGGAGTGTTCCCCTTGCTCCACAGCCTCTCCAACATAAGCTGTCAGTTTATATGATCAGTGTTTTTGATCTTAGCCATTCTGATAGGTGTAAGATAGTATCTCAGAGTCATTTTGATTTGCATTTCCCTGAAGACTAAGGATGTTGAGCAATTCCTTAAATGTCTTTCAGCCATTTGAGATTCTTCTGTTGAGAATTTTCTGTTTAGCTCTATAGCACATTTTTTAATTGGACTGTTAAGTATTTGGATGTCTAGGTTCTTGAGTTCTTTATATATTCTGGATATCAGCCCTCTGTCAGATGTGGAGTTGGTGAAGATCTTTTCCCATTCTGTAGGCTGTCGTTTTGTCTTTTTTATTGTGTCCTTTGCCCTACAGAAGCTTCTCAGTTTCAGGAGAAACTTTTTATTTGCCTTTTTCTCAATTTCTTTATTGATTTCTTCCAATTTTTTGTTTGCCTTATCCTCAATTTCTTTATTGATTTCTTCCAATTTTTGTTTGCCTTATCCTCAATTTCTTTATTGATTTCTTCCAATTTTTGTTTGCCTTATCCTCAATTTCTTTATTGATTTCTTCCAATTTTTGTTTGCCTTATCCTCAATTTCTTTAAGGGAATTTTTCATTTTTTTCTGGAAAGGCCTCTAGCATCTTCATGAAGCTATTTTTAAGGTCATCTTCTTCTGCTTCTTCTATATTGTGATGTTCAGGTCTTGCTGTTGGAGGAGGACTAGGGTCTGGTGATGCCATTTTGCTCTTCATGTTGTTGTAAGTGTTTCTGCATTGATGTCTGCCCTTTTCCTCCTCTAATAGGAATAAGAGTTGCCTGTGTCTAAGGGAGTTGCTGTTGGTCCACTCCGTGCTTTTTGTGTCTGTGGTGGTCCTAGTGGTCTTTGCAGCTGATCCAATTCGAGGATAGCCACGTCCATTCAGGGCTCACCCTCCAAAGCAATCTGAGTGGAATCAAATTA
>CABHPH010065557.1:3219-19297 GCA_902168325.1 Peromyscus nudipes | reverse complement strand
CTCTCTCTCTCTCTCTCTCTCTCTCTCTCTCTCTCTCTCTCTCTCATTTGGCCATGCAGTCACCATTATGTTCAGGTGAGTGAGGAGGATCCTATCTGTGAGACAAAGACAGGGCTTGCTGGCTTAATTCCCTACCACATTGCAAGTTCAGACTGCAGGCAGGGATCCTGACTGAGACTGAAAAGTATATACAAATAAATCCCCAGCCAATGCTTGATTGGAATAGATATATGGGAGTCGGGGGCAGAATTGACCAGCTGCTGGACCATATGATAAACACAGAGGATCATGGTGTGGTATAAAAACTGGGCATTTATATGGTACAGCTGGCCATGCATAATCTTCCCCTAATTTATAAGGCAGGAGCATCTGCTCTCTAGCTGCCTCTCTTTCCAATTTCCTAACAGCCTTACCCTTAAGCCCCTAGTCAGTGGGGCAGCCCCATGATACTGCAGGGAAGAAGGAAGGACCACCTCCAGGGAAAAAAAATGAAGGTCCAGAATCCTGCACATCAGGATTCTTGTCCATAAGAGGAACTAGAAGATGTGAATGCTGTTCTGAAAATGGAGTCTCTTACACGAACAACGATAAAAAAATAAATAAACAAAACAGAAAGATCACAAAGCAGGAATTCTCATTCATGATTTCCTAGCAGTAACTCACAAATAACTCTGTCAGGAGCACAACCTTCACACACACACACACACACACACACACACACACACACACACACACACAAACACACAGAGCTTTTGCAAGGCCGTTGGCCAGACCACTATTTAGTTCGCACTGGTACCAACCTCATTATAAGTCCTTGAAGGTCAAGTGTGGTTGTTTAAGATATCTTATATATTCCTCATGGTACCTTTAACAACTTCCCATTGCCCCAACCTGTGAATGTTTTCACAGCTGACTATGGCCTGTGTCTTCCCATTGCTGGGCCATTCTAATCCCAAATAAATATGACTTGTTCTTTCGAGAACTTCCTCTTGATAAAGACATGTTCTAAGTACCCATTATGCTTGCTTTGTCTTTGAACACTCAAGAGGAAATAAGAACAACTGAACAAATGAACAAAGGACTTCTTCACATATATATTAAATGTTTGAGGACACTAATGTTAAAAAATACTCAATGACCTTAAAGGTCTATTCAGTGATCTTCCAATATTGTCCCTTGACCTGGAAACACATTGGCTGTGTATATTTTGTTGGATCTTTTGCTCCCCACCCATGAGATCAGTAGAGGGTTAACAAAGCCCTTGGCAAGTGGTTGAGATGGTTTCAGCAACACTTGGCACATACTGAGTGAGGACCCTGTCAGTCCTTTCTCAGGCTCTACTCAACTGTCTTTCTTTCTCCTGGGACCCACAGACTCGCCTTTGAAGGTCCACCATTCAATGACGCGTTGTATAATGTATAGTGAAGTGGTAAGAATCATCAGAGACACTCACCAAAGCCTCAGAGGCTGGGAATCTCAAGTGGGGAGGGCAGAGCTGTTGAGTTGGCCAAATTTCTAGGTGATTCTTATCCTGAGTCGGAGACAAACGGATTTAACTAACAATGAAAGCAGAAAGTTGCTCTGGTGATCAACGGAACCAGTAGATCTTAAAGAGGGGCTCAACCAGGGCTTCAGCCATCACTTCTGGACCAGTTAGAAATACAAATCGTTGCAGAAAAGAATGGGCCTGTGGAGGTGGGCCCACTTTCCTGTGTTGTAACCTGCTTCTCCCCAGATCCTTCTCCTGTGGCTGTGAACAGGGTAGGAAGTCAGGTATAAAGGGCTATTGAGGATGCACACCACTGGCAATGGTCCTCACCTCCCTTTCTTGTCTCTCAAGGAGATGGGTCTTGTCTGCAGAAAAGGGTTCATGTTTGCTGGGGGTGAGGGTGGGGTGGAGGTGGCTGTCTGCTAAAAGGAAAAAAGGCTCCCAAAGAGCCATGCCCTGTGGTAAACCAGAGCCCCGGTGTTGACAATGACACTTCACTAAGAAATCCCCTGAGAATCCAGCCACCAAGGCAACCTGGTTCCCTCTAGACATAAAGATGTTTCACTTTCCAAGTAGTTTCAGCTCTGCTTTCGGTGGTTAGCTGCTGTTCATTCTCAGAGTCTTTGGTGTCAGACTCTTCTAATTATTGCCACGGAAGCAGTGGCTGAAATTGCCACCTGCGGGCAGACATTGCTGCAGTTTATTCACATCTTTCTGCCCCAGGGGTAGGAAAGAACCAGGGGTCAGCAGGAAGTTCAACCACTCCCGTCCCAGCCTTTCCAACCTTCAGCCGGCTGGCTCCCATTTTCTAAATGGTTCTAATATAAGTAAAATATGTCCTGTCACTCATTTAATATGTCTCAAATGCTCTTCTTGAACAAGCAAATAAGCAAACTAATTCAGAAAAGTTTCAAGTTAGCAAAGATCACCGTGAAGGTAGATCGAAGAGCTCACGTATACCCCACACGTGGTTTCCCCCGTTAATAGCATCAGATATTATTATTAGCAGCACACACTCGTCATTACAGTACGTTACATTAATCAATACATTATTATTAGCTAAAGTCTCTCTTTTTCAAATACAAATGTCCTTGGTTTTACCTCGTGCTTTTTT
Organism: Peromyscus nudipes; assembly: GCA_902168325.1. Taxonomy (NCBI): domain Eukaryota; kingdom Metazoa; phylum Chordata; class Mammalia; order Rodentia; family Cricetidae; genus Peromyscus; species Peromyscus nudipes. The sequence goes on along the minus strand of CABHPH010065557.1, from coordinate 16,694 downwards.
GTTGTTGTTCCTGGATATCACTCAGGACAACACGCTAGAAGTAATTAACACATGATATTTAGGCCCTGACCGATCTAGATGTGCTTGTTGCTCAGTGAACTGCTGCAAGACGGCACTTCTCTGATGCCGCCAAATGACCTTTGTCAGGCTCGGGAGTCTCCTGTCTTCTGCTGGCATCTCTGAAGTGCTGACAAGTTAACTCAGCTGCCTCCAAGTAGATTAAAGATCACATGTCCTACAGTTCCGGATGACTCTTCTGTTCTTTGGCGAAACACCGAAAAGCATGGAGTCTAAAAACCCCAAGTTCATGCATATTTAAAGTAAGAAAATGATAGAAGCTTTCTGAAGAGTGATTGTTAACAGCTGCCAGATTCATAAGCGGAGTCAGAAAAAAAAATGCATTAATTGAACTTAAAAACTCAAGTAAAAGCAAGGGATTTGAAGTTAAAGTTTTTATAAACTTAATTTAAAAATACATAACATCTTCACTTTCTTTTCAGTCAAGAAACTCATAATATTTATATAAACAATATTGAGCCAGTTTGGGGCCAAGGTTTTACTGTCATCTGTCCAAAAAGAGAATGTTCTTCCTGTTCATGAGACAAGTGTATTTGTGCTTTGGTAAAAAAAATGAACAGCTTTGTCCAAAGAGTGGCTGACTGATGACAGATTTTTAATTCTCACTATGAAATTAGAGCCCCTTAAGTTACTGTGGGAGCAAACATCTATTTCTGAGAGTCAAAGGATAAACAAAGGTCTCTCTTTTGCTCTGTGTGTAAGCATTGTGGTTTAGAACTGGCATATTTGGTATTTATTGGACATGTATAAAGAACTGTGATTGAGTGAATTCAGGATTTTATTTTAGCCCTGTTCTAGTTTTAGAAAGGTTACTCTGGATGTATATATGAAATTAAGAAAGAAGGAGGCAGCAGTGGGCAGCACACCAAACAGGAAGTCTGTGGCAAGCTTTGATCGTAGCCAAGACCCTTACCTACCTTTGCCAGCAAATAATTAGTCTGGAAAATGCAACTGACTTATTCACTGGACAGAGGAAGGCTGGAAGCCTGCGTGTGGGATCCTATGTGATCACATGATGTGAGTGTCCCATCATGAGTGGATATGCTTTGTTCTTTCACGCCATGAAGCAGGAGGAGCATTTCATGACTAGATGCAACCATGTCTTTTGGAACTTATGAAAAGCCAAATGGACCCCATCGTGACGCTCACACTGCCATTTTAAAATGTAAATTGGCTGAGTGTGCGTGACTAAGCAACTCCCTGCCTTTCCAGAATTGGCTGGTTGTGAGATTGTATGCTTCCAGTTGCCATGAAACAGCCCTGCCCTGCAGCCTTCTCTGCAGCCCCTACCAACCAACCCCCAAGTGTCGAAGCAAGTGACTCAGGATTACACTCCCTATCTTCTTGATTTTTCAAAAATCCCCTCCCCTGTCCCTAGTCAGAACACACCCTGGGTCCGCCCTTGGTTGAGTGCCCAAAGTACCATTCCTATTTTCAAACCAGTTCTTCTTTTGCTTTTAGTATATCCTGCTTCTCTTCTGGTTGCTAATTCTGTGGCACAAATGGACTGCAGGATGTTTAGGATCCGTGAGCCAGGGGGTTCACTCTGAAAATGGGACCCACCCATCCCGTCTCTTTCCCAGACCCATCAGCTTTTCCTCAATGTGCTCACGGCTAAGCGTCTATGCAGTAGGGGTTGAGTCCTATGTAGCTGTGAGGGTTAATACTGTCAGCTTGTGAGAACCTCTAGTTACCTAGAGACTGGGTGAAGTCAGGTAAGGAGACCCACTCTAAATGTGGCAGCACCATTACATGGGCCGAGGCGGCATCACTGAATAAAAACGAGCTGAACCCAAGTATTCATCTCTCTCTGAGTCCTGAATGCAAGTGTCTCCACTCCTGCCTCTACAATTGGCCCGCCATGACGGGCTGTTCCTTCAAACTGCGAAAGTCAACCTGTCCTTTTAAAGTCACGTTTGTCGGGCATTTTGTAGGCGCCAAAACGAGAAAAGCAACTCAGCGGTGTTGACTGGCAGCCTGGGCTTCCTTTCTTTGAGGCTGAGCAGTCTTAGGACTCCGTCAGCCGATAGTCATAGGCAACTCCTAAAAACCTGGCATGTTGGCGTGCTTTGGAGGGAACAGTGATTTCCCAGGGGAGTGAACACATCTATGTTTGGTTTGGCTTCTATAGCCCATCATGCTTCTGTGTGGCCAGCCCTGCCGGCTTCCTGAATGTTTCATCATACAACGCTGTCTCTCACGAGAGAACCCAAACTTACCTGACATCAGGTCCCCTTGCTCCCATAACTGGAATACCAGGGTTTGTATTGCCTGCCACAGAGTCCATGAACTGAATCTTTCAGTTGCACCGAATTCAGAACCACTGAGAAGGCAGCAGGTTGACAGCTCAGAGACCTGTTTTACACCCATCTCTAGGGACCAGACTTCACAATGAATGAAACAAAGAGAAATGGGAGCTAATCATTACAAGGTTTAATTGTATCCCTCTGGTCAGGTGGCCAGCCTCGTCTCTGAGAGTCACGGCACTGGCGCCCCTCTCCTCCTACATCCTCTCCTCATTATCATCTCTCTCCATGCATATTTCCAAGTCCACTGTATAAGATCTACATATGAAAGACAGCAGCCATCCCTCCGCCATGTGTCCAGTCTACTGTTAGCATGGCATCTTACTGGTAAACTTCTGCATGCAGAAGCATTCCATGTACAACAGCGACCAGTTATATGGAGATAGATTAGTAAGGCTCTCAGAGTAGGAAAAGACCCTCTCTCTCTCTGTCTCCCTCCTCCTCCCCCTCTCCCTCTTCCTGCTTCTCCACTGAGGTAATTTTATGAGTTGTCCTAATCTTTTGTTAAACCTAAACAACCTCAATCACGTCTTGTAAAGGCAATAGCGTTGGGCAGATGAGGCGTTTTGTAGCATCCCCTATCCAGGCAGTGTGGCTATGCTTCCTGTCAGCTATATGGGCCAGTGAAGACTCCCACAGCTCTTTTCTGTACCCAGATCTTTAGTAGAATATGTCTCCTCTCTTATGTGTTTTTGTTCTGATAGATTTCTTTTCTTCTTTGAATGGCAGGTACCTTGAGGTCACCTGAAAAAAAAAATGAGGTTGTGTAGGAAGACAGATCTCTTTGCCCAAGAGTTCCTCTCTTTGGCTGAGGAGTTTATTAACAGGCCCCTGAGAAGGCCTACATGCAACAATTTTCTCTTTCTCAGTTTGGATGTGTTATCAGTTGTCCTATCAAACCTTACCTGTCTCATTGTCTAGATTTCTATTTTTGCTCATCCCTGCTGGTAGGTAATCTTGCCATGTCTTGTCTTTATTCTTTACTTTAAAGGAAAAATTTGTACAAATGGCAAGACAGCTACTACATCTCAATATTCTCATGAATTCCAATGGTCTCCAGTGAAGAAACAGAAGGGGCCTATGTTTTCAGCTATAGTAGATGACACTTTTACCAGATGTGAAAACAGGGTCATTAGACTTTTAGTGTGAAATGCCTGGGCTTCTGTCATCATCTGTCTCCCACTGTCCTATGCTGTGGAATAATCCTGTACACTGTGTGAATATACATCACTATGATTGGTTTAGTAAACAAGCTGACTGGCCAATAGCTGAACAGGATAAAGTCAGGCCAGAAAGCCAAACTGAAAATGATGGGATGAAGAAGGGCAGAGTTGGAGGAGTCGCCAGCCTCATAGAGAATGAGTTGTACACACAAAATGGGATAGAGGTAAAAACCATCAGCCTCAGGGTAGCACATAGATTAATAGAAATGGGTTAAGTTGTAAGAGCTAGTTAGTAACAAGCCTGAGCTACTGGCCAAGCATTTATAATTTATATTAAGTCTTCAAGTTAGTCATTTGGGAAGTGGCTACCAGTTATTTGGGAGCAGGTAGTGAGACAGGAAAACTCTGCCTACAATCTTACTTTAATTTCCTAATGCTGTGATAAATACCCTAACAAATAATGTAAGGGAAAGGTGTTTATTTCAGTCACAAACCCAGGTTGCCATCTATCATTATGAGGAGGTCAAGATGGCAGGAATTTGGAGCAGCTATTCCATCCAGTTAAAGGCAGAGAGAGAATGAACACTAACGTACCTATACTCAACTCGCTTTCTCCTTTCTATACCTCCCAGGACCTAAACACAGGGAATGGTGTCACCCTTTAGGCTGGGTCTTTCCACATCAATGAACATAATCAAGAAAACCCCCTCACTCCAACAGTTCACAAAGCCAACCTGGTCTAGGCAATCCTTCATTAGAATTCTCTTCCCATCATACTCACTGTACCAATGCCACATTCTAGAACAGTGGTTCTCAACCTGTGAGTCGCAATCCCTTGGCGGGGAGCAGCTGTCGAATGACCCTTTTACAGGGGTCACCTAAGACTGTTGGAAAATACATATTTATATTACAATTCATAACAGTAGCAAAATTGCAGTTATGAAGTAGAAATGAAAATAATTATATGGTTGGGGGGTCACCACAAGATGAGGAACTGTATTAAAGGATTGCAGCATTAGGAAGGTTGAGAACCACAGCTCTAGAATTTGGTTATGGTGGTGTCACGCTCCCTTTCTGTATTACTTAGGTCAAGTACTGAGCTGTGAAGAGAATACAAGATCTCTGGCTTAAATCTGACAGACATTTCTTATCATCACAGAACTAGTCAGTGGGTTCTGTTCCATGAAATCATTCAGGACCCATATAAGTAAAGACATCTTGACCAGGTAGCCCCATGGCTTTAGAAATAGAAAAATCAAGAAAGACTAAAAAGTAACTGTCTTTCAGAGGATGAACTAGCAGGTTCATATATGCCAATTCCATTCACTTCTCTTTGATGAGAGCTAAAATACGTAAGTTTGCCTAGCTTCAAAGAAGGCTAAAAAGGCAGGCTAGCCTCAGGCTTGAAAATGTTGAGCGTGATTTTTTGGGGGATGTTCGATAATGTCCCTTTTATTTTTACATTTTAGGTAGCTTCCAATTTGTTCCTGTTTTAAGTCCTCTTAGCTTGTTACACATTATACATCTTACACATAGTAAACCAAACATTTGTACCTGAAATTTATTTTATTTATAATGAGTACGTATGTGAGTCTGCAGATTTGAAGGCAGGTGCTTACAAGGCTAGAAAGTGTCCAGTTGTGAGCCACCAGACACGGATGCCGGGAACTAAACTCAGATCCTGTGCAAGAGCAGTACACACTTCATGAAGCCATGAAGATGGCTACTGAGCCATCTTCATGGCTTCATGGGGCATCCTTCCCCATGCCCTATAATTTCGATAACTGCACCTAACTTAACTTTTGAGGATATCCTTCAATCTAATTCATTATTCTATTTGGGGTGTTATGTGTACCTACTTTCTCACACTGTCACACACAGAAGTACATCTTATTGAACTTTTCAGGTTTGGCTGAGTTTCTAAATATAAGATACTATCCCAATTTAGTTTGTATTTCTTTATGTTCAAATTTTCGCCTTTCTTTATAAATGTTTTTAGTTCTTCTTTTAACACTTCCTTGAGAAAGTGCCTTGGGTTTTTCAAGTTCGTTAAATTCTGAGAAACATAACATAGTTAGTAGCAAAGTATAAAAAGGTGTCATTTCTCACTAGGCTCCCTTTTACCTCTTCTGCATTTCCACACACATCCAGACACCCCAAAACCAAAGCCTTGGGAGAAACATAAAGGGGCTTTCCAAGAAAGCCTGTGTCTGGCTATGCAGGCTCAGAAAAATTCCTTAGGCATTAGTGAAACTTTATTGTAGATAGTATTTTTAGGGGGGCGGGCAGGTCCCATGTAGCCCAAGTTGCCTTCGAGCTATGGCCAAGGATGCATTTGAACTCATGATCCTCCTGCTTCCACTTCCCAAACACTGAGATTGTAAACATGGCCAGACTCATGTGATGCTAGGAATTGAATCCAGGTAAGATTCCTGGGTGCTAGGTAAGGTACATCCTTAACTGACCCAAGCCTGTAGAAATAAGGGTCCTAGACAATAAGGTGTCAAGTAGGAGGACCAGGGATGAGAAATAAAGAAAATAAAAGTGATAGCTGGGACCAGGCAGTCTTACATAAGCTGATGACTTATGCCAAGCTAGTCTATTAAGAAGTTCAGCATCATGCTATTTGGAAGTGGAGTGAGGGATGGCCAAGGTCAGCAGAGAGCTAAGCCAGACAATGATGGCAAAGAGAACATGGATATCTTAGACACAGTTGCCTAAGGATTGATAGCCACACTCAGGGAGAAATTGCAACTTGGACTCCTTTGAGGCACTGGCTCCAGTCCTAACCAGCCTTGCCAAGGTCACTCCTGGACAAGGCCACAGAACTAAAGCTCCCTTTGTCCTTTGATGGGGCCTCTGAGAAAGTCTTGGGTTGGTCTGCCTCCCCACACCTAGCTGTGAACAATAAAAATTTTAGGTCAAGGCAAGAAAGTAGAATTTCTTGCATGTCAAAAATAAAAGAATTCTCTTTAAAAAGACAACGGAAACCTGCCAAGCAGTGTGAACACAGACGAATGGTAGAAGCACTGTTTTAGAACAAAGCCACTTTCCGACAGTCCACTCCCTGTTTTTGATAGATGTCCCAAAGAACAACGCTATGTCAAAACTTCTCAGGAACCAGGAAGTAACCAGTTAACACCTGAAGATTTTACTTTGGCATCATTCTCAAAGTTAAAGAATGAATTCAGTTATCCTGCTCTGCTTTGGTGTTCCCCTTGACGCTTAGACTTCGTTCGATCCTCCTTGGGGGCTGCGTTTGTTTCTGTCTCACTCTCCACTTCAAGGGCATAAGGTTCTGCCCCTGGAAACAGAGCGCAGCAGCTGATGCCGTACTGTTACTTCACAAGCCTCCAGAGTCAGTGTTCACTTTCTACATGGTTTTCTGTTTTCACTCCTGGGGAGATCTGTTTCATTACCTCTCTAAATATTAAAGTGAGTAAAAGTTCCCCCTCCCCAAATGTTTATATGATCTAATTAGTTAGATGAAAAGAAAAATCTTTTTATGTCACACCGCTGGGCTAGAACTGTCTTGTGCGTAGATTAGAATTGTAAAATTCCTCTGTAACTTGTAAAAACAGAATTGAAGCATCCCAAAACAAACAAACAAACAAACAACAGAACATGTTGTACCATTCTCTATGCTTCTCATGGCGGAAGTTTGGAACTGATATTTTCTTTTAAATGGCACTTTTAAGGATAGTTTTAAAGGACTAAATTCTATTGAATAGATGTAAATGTACTTTGCATTATGAAATTAATATCTTTATTCTAGAAATGCTATTATCATTATTCAGAAAAGGAAGACACACTCTTTAAGATTTCTGAGCTCTGAATACATAGACCATGGAAGGTAATGGCCTGGCCATGGCCCTCTCTGTCTGAATATCATGGGAACCACATACTTAATGTCATTTCTAAAGGGCCTTTGACTCATGTGAAGAGTTAATTATTCAGGGTGCAGCATGTTTATACAATAGATTAAGTCTCCACCCTTCAAAAGAAGGTATACTTTTAACATGGAGATGAATGTTGAGAACATTACATTAAGTTTAGAAAAAAAAAAGCCAGTCAAAGAAGGACAAAGATAGAGCAATTCTGCTTGAATAAAGCATCTGAAGTAGCTAACCCCAGAACGCCCAGTGACGGTGGCCAAAGGCTAGGTGGAAGTAAGTGAGGGAACTCAGAGTTTCTATCTGGAAGGGCTAGAATTTCAGAGTATGTGGGAAAGATCAGGAGATGGGAGGTAGCAAGTGTGGCATGGCAGTGTGTATGTGTATTGTGTGCCTAAAATGGTTATGATGTTAAATTTTACATTATGGCTATTTTACCACAATAAAAAAAAATCAAAATCCTCCAGTTGAGGCTAAATTACAACCAAGACACCATTGGAATCAAAATTTCCTCTGTTTACCTTATTTTCTCCCCAACTCTGGACTGAACTGTGGTGTAAGCACCCGCAGCAGTGAAGAGGCCTGGATTCTGGGTTGGGAATGTAGTTCAGTTGGCAAAGTGCTTAAAAGCCTTGGTGGTGTCTACCCATAATCCCAGCGCTCCGGAGGTAACGACAGGATGGAATAATTTTCTTTTCACTTACCTTTCCCCTTACCTCCTAGACTTTCTTATGTCCTTCTGGACTTCCCCAGGCCAAGTCTTGGACCAGGTTTTCTGAAAACCGAATCTTATTTTGGCTGAGTTGGTGCTGTTTTTTCCTCTTGTTTACTGTCCTGCATCCGAAGGCACAGTTGGGGATTGATTTCTTTTCCATCTTCAGAGCTTAACCACCCCACACAGGTGTATCAGTTGGTTTCTACACAGCAAATGATCTCTTCATTTAGTCACTTCAGACAACAAACATTCATTTCCTTGTGTTGCTGAGAATGAAGAATTTGGAATGAATTAAAGAATTTGAAATGAATTAGCTGGGTGATTTGGGGCCATAGTCTCTCATGATGTTGGAGTCCAGCTGTTAGATTAGGATACAGTAATCAGGTCTTAACTGAGGCTAGATGATTTATTTATTTATTTATTTATTTATTTATTTATTTTGTTTGTTTGTTTATTTATGGTTTTTCTAGACAGGATTTCTCTGCGTAGCTTTGTGCCTTTCCTGGAACTCACTCTGTAGCCCAGGCTGGCCTTGAACTCACAGAGATCCGCCTGCCTCTGCCTCCCGAGTGCTGGAATTAAAGGCGTGTGCCACCACCGCTTGGCTAGAGGATAGATAATTTAAATAGAAGCCCTAGGTTGATCAAGGAGCTGCTGAGGGGTGGGGCTCAGTTTATTAGCTCGTGGCTTTCTGCATACCTTTGTTCATGATGTGGCACATCTACAGCACGTTCAGTATATGTGAAGAAGTAAAGGCTGGCACGATGGCCTCCCTATAAAGCTAGATTCATTCTTGAGTTCCCTCAGATAGCTCGGTGGAAGAAAAACCATGAACCCTGTGAGTTCTTCTTGCAAGGAGAAGTGTGTGCTGCCCTTGGAGGACAGATCTGAGAGATTGATACCGAAAGCACAGCCATAAATATACACACTATCCCTTTATGATCCAATCTCTATGTGGCATACCCTCTCTTCTGCTAACTGGTTAGATTTTGTTTTATAAGGAAGGGGACCATGGGAGTGTGAATACCTAGAAGCAAGGACTTGAAGAGATGGCCATCTTGGAATCACAACGCAAGTGCCAGCCCTTTGGAGATGACTCTGTCTGGAGTCCTTCAGTGCCATCAGCCCCAAGGCTAGGTTTCCTTCAAGACAGCTGGAACCCAGCTGCCCCACTGGTCTCATGAGAACACCATTATCCTTGACATGCTGAATGTTAGAAATGTGGATTTTTCCAGTTCTTTCCATTCCCATCTTGCTTCCGTCCTGGACCATTTGGGCTAGTTTCTGTGTTCATCATTTTTCATAAGAAGCTTGTCATCTACCCGTGTAAGAACACACATTCACAAATCCAGGGACAGCACCAAGTTCTCCCATGGATCCAGGATTCCGGATTCTCCTAAGAGCTCTCACCAGCTGCTTATTTGCGGTGGTGTGACAAGCTGACGACTTCTAGCAGCTGGGCCAACCCCATGAGGAAGTGGGGACACCTGCATCCTGCAAAGCACAGGCATTCTCTTGGAATTCCCCTCTGATGGCTTGGTGGAAGGAGAACCACCGTGTCTGTGAATTCTTGCAATAAAAATTTCTTCTCTTCAGAGAAACAGGCAGGGTGTGTAGGTGTTAGGGTCAACGGTCCACTTGGCCCTCCACTTGCCGGGTGTGGAGAGAGATGTCTGGCACAACTTAGCTGCATTCCTTATACTATAGATATATTGGATCAATGCAGGAGGATGAGACGAATCTCATTTCACTTCCTGTTAGATATGTGTTGCAGGGGCAGCATAAGTGCCAGCATGGAGGACCTCTTGGGGATGCCTTTCGTCTGAGGAGCAGACTTCACGTTCATGAGAAGTGTTACAAGTGAACAAGCTAATGAGACTCATGCTTCACATACCTGAATGCTTAAAAAAAAAAAAAAGACAAGTCATTGAACCAAATGCATTTCTCTGCAACCTCAACAAATGCATTCTCATAACAAAAGTTAAAAAAACATAAATTATGCTTCTTAAGTGACTTAAAAGTTGCCAGAATATTATTGCCAGGGAAGCAGGTAGGCTAACTGCAGCTCTTTCCATATCCCTCCTCTCCTCCAAATCTAATCCCCCAGTCTCATCTCTATCTCTGCAGCAGAGCACCTGCTGCAGCCTCCCATGTTCTCTTGTCCATCTCCAGGGGATCACACAGATGTTCCCCTCCTAACCTCCCTCTCCAGCTCCTGGATCTATCCCAGTCCCCCAACTCCAGCAGGCAATCCCTGGCAATCTACAGGCTACTCCAGCCAGGGAAGCAGGCCAAATGCAGATCTTCACTTCTCCATCCATTCCTCCAAGTCCAATCCCCAAGTATCATCCTCAGCTCTGTAGTAGACCACCTACTGAGGCCTCCCCTTACTCTCTGCCCCTAATACCCAGGAGACTAAGCAGATGCTGGAGAAAAACCCTGCTTTCCTCCCTCCCGTAGACCCCCCCTCAACACCTCTACCTCAGTACATCCCTATACCTAGAAACACCATTTTACCTGCAATTCCCAGTGGCCACACTATCAGGATCCAAGAAGAATTCCCTACCAGGGAACACACAGCCACCACACTCTCCTAAGAACCAGAGAGGGCAACAGAAACAGAACAAAACACCCACCCAACAAAGACAAGACCAGGTATCATCATCTAGAATTATAATCTTCCAAAACCCAGATGCCTAGATACCAACATAAAAACAATCAATAACAGTCTGAACAATATGTCTCCACTACATGCCAGCAACCATATCACAGTAGGCCCTAAGTATGGTAACATAGCTGAAGCGCAAGAAGATAGAACCTTAACACAGCCTTTATGAATATGATAGAGGTCCTTAAAGAGGAAATGAATGAATTTCTTTAAAAAAATCTATGAAAATGCAAACAAACCATGGAAGGAAATGAATAAAACACTTCAAGACTTGAAAGTGAAAATAGACTCAATAAAGAAAACCCAAACTGAGGGAAATCTTGAAATGAAAAATTTAGGGTGTTGAACAGAAAACTCAGAGGCAAACCTCACCAACATGATATCAGAGATGGAAGAGAGAATCTTAGGCACTGAAGACCAGATAAAAGAAATGAATACCTCAGTCAAAGAAAAAGTTAAATCTAAAGAAATCCTGGCACAAAACATACAAGAAATCTGAAACACTGACAAAACCAAATCTAAGAACAGCAGGAATGGGGGAAAGAGAAGAAACCTGGGTCGAAGGCACAGAAAATATTTGCAAAAAAATCATAGAAGAAAATTTCCTAACCTAAAGAAGGAGATGCCTATCAATGTAAAAGGAGCATACAAAGCAATAGACTGGGCCAGAAGAGAAATTCCTTTTGGAACATAATAATCAAAATAGTAAATGTACAGGACAAAGGATGTTAAGAACTGCAAGGGAAAAAGACCAAGTAATATATAAAGGCAAACCTATTAGAATAACATCCAACTTCTCATGGAGCCAAAAAGCTAGAAGGTCCTGAGAGATGTTCTATAGACTCTAAGAGACCAAAGATGATAGCCTAGATCAAAGACCTCAACATAAAAACCAGATACATAAAAACCTGATAGGAGAAAAAGCAGTGAATAGCCTTGAACTCATTGGCACAGGAAAAGACTTTCTGAATAGAACACCATTAGCACAAGCACTAAGATCAACAATTAATGAATGGGGCATCATGAAATTTAAAAACTTTTGTATGGCAAAGACACTGTCATTCAGACAAAGTGGCAACTTACCGAATGGGAAAAGGTTTTTACCAGCTATACATCTGATAGGGGATAATATCCAAAATATATAAAGAACTCTAAAAAGCCTATATATCAAGAAAACAAATAATTCAATTTAAAAATAGGGTACAGATCTAAATAGAGAATTCTCCAAAGAGGAAACTCAAATGGCTAGAAACTTAACTGTTCAACATCCTTAGTCATCAGGGAAGTGAAAACCAAAACTACTTTGAGATTTAACCTTCACCAGTCAGAATGGCCAAGGTTAATAAAACAAATGACAGCTCATGCTGTTGAGGATGTGGAGTAAGGAGAACACTCATCCATTGCTGTTTGTAGCGCAAACTTGTATCTCCACTGTGAAAATCAATAGGATAGTTCCTCAGGAAGACGAAAATCAATCCATCTCAAGATACAGCTATACCACTCTTGGGCATATACCCAAAGAATGCTTCATCTTACCACAGAGACACTTGCTCAACCAAGTTCATTGCTGCTCTATTCAGAATAGCCAGAAACTGGAAACAATCTAGATGTCTGTCAACAGAAAAGGAAGGATAAAGAAAATGTGGTACATTTATTCAATGTATTTAACGATGTATTTAACAGCTGTGCATTACTCAACACTACTGAGTATTACTCAGCTGTTAAACAATGAAAGTATAAAATTCACAGGTAAATAGATGCAATTAGGAAAAAAATCATCCTGAGTGAGGTAATGTAGACCCAGAAAGACAAATATGGAATGTATTCACTTACATGTGGATATTAGCTGTTAAGTCAATGATAACCAAGCTGCAGTCCACAGAATCACAGAGGTTAGGAATAGAGTAAGGGACTAGAGGGTCAGATGGACCTCCCTAAGAAAGGGAAACACAATAGATAGTTATGGATGGATGGTAGGGGTTGCAACAGGGGGACCAAGTGGGGAGGGTGAAAAGAAAGGAAGATGAGGGGAGGGATATAGGAAAAGACAGCTGAAACTAAGGGGCATTTGAGGGGTGGTATAGAAACCTAATACAGTTGAAGCTTCCTAAAATATATACATATATAAAGGTTATCTAAATTGTTGTAGAATATTATTTTAAGGTGTGTTACTTTTGTTTATGTTGCATTTGTTTAATTCTGTAAAGCTGTGCTCCTGTGCCTGTGTAAAACACCTGATGGTCTAATAAAGAGCTGAACAGCCAATAGGGAGGCAGGAGAAAGGACAGGCAGGGCTGGCAGGCAGAGAAGATAAATAGAAGGAGAAATCTGGGAGGAAAAAGAAGGTAGCCGGAGAAGGAGGAGAACTCCATGGGCCAGCCACCCAGCTACACAGTCCAGACACAGAGTAAGAAGGAAAGAAAAGGTATATAGGAATAGAGAAAGATAAAATCCCTGAGGCTAGAGGTAGATGGGATAATTTAAAGTTAAGAAAAGTTGGCAAAAAAGCAAGGCAAACTAAGGCCAGGCATTTATAAGTAAGAATAAGCCTCCATGTGTGATTTATTTGAGAGCTGGGTGGTAGGCAACCCCAAAAGAGCAAAAACAACCAACAACATAAATGAAATAGCCAAATAAAGGGGGAGACATAAC
>CABHPH010065552.1:595-24812 GCA_902168325.1 Peromyscus nudipes | reverse complement strand
TGTGTGTGTGTGTGTGTGTGTGTGTGTGTGTATGTGTGTGTGTATGTGTACACATGTGTACATATGTGTGCATTAGAAAATATATCTGCTAGAGTGTGTATGTGTATGGTATAATGTGTAAGAATGTGTGTGTTAGAATGTATTAGAATGGGTGTACAGTGTGTTAGAATGTGCATATGTCTGTGCATTAGAATACGTGTATGATAGAATATGTGTTAGAATGTATGTGCATATGTATGTGATAGATGTATTGTGTGTGGTAGGATGTTAGACTATATGTATATATACAGGTAGGAGTGTGTGTGTGTGTATGTGTGTGTGTGTGTGTGTGTGTGTGTGTATGTTTGTGGTATGTATTCACATTCACACTGCATTGTATCTATGAAGTACCGATGGTAGAATATTGGAGTGTTTCAGCCTGTTGCCTGATACCCACCATTTTTGAAAGAAAAGAGGGCCTAAAGTAGAAACAGCTGGAGGGTTCCCCCCTCCCAGAGGATACTTCTTTTATTCTTTCAATCAACCATTTGAATAGATTACTTAATTAGCATTTATTGTTTGTAAAATTCTTTGTCCAGAAGTACCATTTTAGGGCCTGCAGTTCTGAAGAAAGACAATTTAATGGGTGATAATCTTGTATAGAATTTTCAAATTGATTTCTTGGTAGTAAATTGTTTCTCAATTGTTGTGCCTTCTTCACTCTCATTAGACACCAAGGCTTCTTTCTAAATGCATTCATAACCATTAAAACGTTGTCTCCAGTTCCCTGTCATTTGAAACAGGTCATAACTCCAGGCACAAACATTTAAAGGACAACTATACTTTCAGTTTCATTAGTGGGCTGGGAGAAACGGGAAGCACTATTGAAGTTTATAGAGCTCAGCAGCTCCTGAAGCCAACAGTTCGGCTCTACCCATCCCAGGAGGAGAGATAACCTTTTTCTTTGTACACAGAATTGTTTGGTTGAAATTCTACTCTGCCTGAGTCTTATTTATCAGCCTGATGTATGTCTAGGACTATAGGGAGACTCTCCAGAACCTGTTTACAATTTGCCTGCCCTCGTCTTTCCCCAGCGACACCCTGGGAGTTGGGCAAGCTCATTGCCAAGGAAACTCGCTGATGGTGGAGTACTGTTTGGATCTATATTCAATCTGCTCTTTGGAGGATGGTACTCAAATGTGTGACTCAAAAGGAGCCCTGGAAATTTTGAAATACAACAACAACAAAAAGGAACACATTGACATTCCCTATGCTATTTCTGACCGTTTGTAGGATTTAGGTTTTCTGGAAGTGAGAAGTTTATGAGCAAAAATGGTTCTACCTGGCTGTTATATTCAGTGGGAGGTCAGTGAGGTCTTATCATGGCATATCTCTAGCCAAATTAGGTCTAAACAATGATCCTTGTGATCTGACTCTCATTTGAACAAGGGGGGATTACGTGCTTATGTATTATTACACAGTGTTGATCCCATTTAAGAATGTTCTGGGTGCCCATCAAGAGGCTTTGAAAACATTATCTCTTAATCCTCAGTTCTAGCTGCCAAGGTGGGCTCATGGCCATTTCTACAAATGATTAAGCTTGGGAAAACCAGAAGTTGAGACTCACATCACAGGGCAGGTTGGTGGTTGACTTGGATGGATGTCTAAGTTGACAAGGATACCCTTTCCAAGGGGGCTTCCAGCTACAGGAACAGGGATGTTTTTGCTTTCAGAAGCCCTGAGCATTGGGTATTTTATACCTGCAGGTAATCCTTATACTCTTTCTCTATCTCTTCCTAACACTACGCTTCCTTGATTTTCAGTGGATTCTTCCTTCATACCCTGTCCCTCTAAAGCTTAACTAGTTTTGCTTTGTGCTTTCTGTTTTTTTCATAACTCATACCAACAGTTTTATCTTCCTAAACCTTTCTTAAAGAATCCCATCAATTTGTCTATTCAGAAAATGAATAATATCCATTGCCCCTTCTGAGCCAGCAAATGCTGTTAAAATACATTGGTGAACCAGACCAATGGGTTCTCTTCTAGCCTACACTCTTGGGATGGAAGGGTCATTGGGAAGCACAGAATATGAATGCTAACAGAAAGTCAAAGTATGACTCAGAATTCTAAAATTTGTGAATGCTTATATTTAATTTGGCCTGTATCTTCAAAATTGAATTCAATGTTAGTATTTTAAAAGCAAGGGATTCCAGATAGAAAGCAATGCAAACTTCCAGCCTTTCACTGGTAACCTGGGTCCACTGAGAACACTCGACATCAATCCATATGATAAAGGTATTCCGGGATTCCCGGATGGGAGGGAAGGAGGCCTTGGAGCTACCTGCATCTCATGCATGTTTTTGTATACCTAGCTTCATGAGCATAAACGATCCATCTACTGATTTCTATAGACTCCTATGAGGCCTCTGGGTGCTGAATGACCTACGAAATCATATACTAACAGGGTCTCTGCTTTGCATGCTATAGACTCAAAGGGTTCTCTCTTCATTGTCATTATCTGATCTAGAGTGGGCAGCCATACAAAATCTGTGTGGTCCCAGAGGGTCGCAGGCAGACTCACAGTATATTTGGGACTTAGACAGTGACCTGCTACCATTATCTGTGCCAGACTTCAGTGTTGAGGCCTCAACACTTAGAACTCCCTAGAGATATAGTTTAAGTTAACAAAACCAACAAACCTAAATAGTTGGGAATTATATGATAGGAATCAAGTGACTCAGAAATGAATAGGAGAGAATAGTGAGTGTGGAGAAGTCCCTTTGCCTCAATACCAAGGCTTCTTAAGTCCCGGAACTAATGTTAATTGTTAATATCTTTAAATTTGGTTTGTAGTAGCTTAAAAATGTTACTGATGGTCAGCAACAGGTCTGAAGAAATTGTCCAGTGGTTAGGAGCAATTTCTGCTCTTCCAGAGTACCTGAGTTCAGATCCCAGCACCCACATTAGGCAGTTTACAACTGCCTGTAACTCCAGCGCTGAGAAACATGATGCACTCTTCTAGAATTCATGGGTACCTGTACACATGTGGCATTCATGCACACAGACACACAGACATACATATAAATAAAAATAAAAAAGATCACCAACAGAAGCAACAGAAATGGCAGTTAATGTTAATTTTGGACCCTTTATATAATGACCTAGGTCATTAACTTAAGCCCTTATTCCCATTTTATAGTTGTATAAAATTGAGACCTTAGTGAATTGAGTTACCTGTCTTACAAAGGTCGTGTAACTAATGTGTTAAATATTTTAGTGAGTTTTACCTCATTTCTAAATTTTCTTGATTATGTTGAGACACATGAAGGACAGACAGAGATCTATTACCTGGGCCTTTCTTCAATGTTAAAAAAGAATTACCATCATACTGATTTCTGCTGTAATAAGCCACCAATGGCCCATGGGCAACGTGTCCCATAGAAGAGTCCACATGTGGAACTAGATGATACACTAAAAGTGAGGTGGCAAATAGATACAAGAAATCCAGGTGTAGCTGGGTGACTCAGGAGTTGAGCCCCATAGCAAATTTGATTAAAGATACAATTTGGCTTTGAAAGTATCAGAGCAAATCCTATTTTTTTAAAAAATTTTATGCTGAATTCTGTAAGATTAAACTGGTCACACTAGAACAGAAATACAGGAGAGAAAAAGCCCTTTGGTTCTCTATTTCTTATCTTCTCATATTTATGCTCAAATATAAGCAGGCAGCTCACGGGGCAGAGCAGAGGGTTAGCTGGGAGATGTGAGAATTCAAGATGGAGCTGAGGTGTTCTTGTCTGCCATGTTCTTCTCTGCCAGGCTGAAGCATAAGCAGCTTTACAGACTGAAATTAGAGTCCTCGGAGCATGGGATTCACAGATAATCCATGAAAACACTCTGCCTGCCTCCTGGACACTGGGAAGTGCTAAGTGTGTTTGTTGCATAAGAACCTGTTGTATCTGACCCAGGTCTGAACGTTCATGGAGCTGAGGAGCCAGCCACTTTGCAGGGACCTTTGTGTCCATCCCTCTGGTTGTGGTATGCTGCTGTTCCTCATATCCTTGTGATGAGACTCAAGAGACTTTGTCCTGAGGTCACTCAGAGGGTGAGCACAGCCAATGGGAATGGAGTGGTTGGGAGCATGACCCCTAGAGCATTGGTTTAAGTGCTGGCTCTGCCACTCTCTGGCGTTGGGGAAACTTTCTGTGTCTCAGCTCCCTTGTCTGCGAGGATGAGATCGTCTTCACAAAATTGTTAGTGGTTCAAACTACTTCATATGTTTAAAGTTTTCACAATAGTATCTGGCAGATTGTGAGTATCCTATTGGGCTTGTTTTATAACCTCAAGACGTGACTTGTTTTTAGTAACAAGCACAACTATTCAACCTCTTTTTATGTGTCAAGACTTTGGCACACAGCAAGCCATTTAGTGTTCAGAGTATTCAAGATGCATTTGCAGACTATAGTAAATATCACCAATTATCACCTCCATTTTCAGTTAAGAAAAACTGAGGCATGGAAGTGTAATAAGACATCCAGGCCACACAATTAGTAAGGAAGTCCAGATGGAAAAGCAGGTGGCAGTCTCTGGAACCCATGTACTTAGCTACTACTTTACAAAGAGATGCAAATGAATTCCATATTTACTGTTCTAAATATAAGATTGAGTTCATTCATTGCAGATACACAGGGCCACTTTTGCTGAGGCAAAAGATGGGCACACATGTTATTGTCTTATTACCTGCAACTAAACACCAGTGAAGGGTAGGTGAGATGGCTCAGTGGGTAAACACACTTGCCAAGGCTGATAACTTGGCCAGAGTTCGGTCCCTGGGTACCCACATGTAGATTCCCACATGCTGTCCTCTTACCTCCAACTGTGTGCTGTAGCAAGTGTGTGCAAAGAGTGTACACACATACAAGCAATTGCTCAATGGAAGAGAGAGAGAGAGAAAGAAAAGCTAGTGAAATTCATATATTCAAACTGTCAACTCAAATATTTCTTTGGACAAAAACCAACCTTTGGGCTATTGATACCAACAATGACTTTTCCCATAGTCAAGCCAGGGTTTCTCCTGTGGTGCCATGTTCAAGTTCTAGTGCTTTTTTATGCCTGGGACTGTTAGCATAGCCCACTGGCCCTGTTGATAGTGCAGTCTCTGCACTGCCTTTGTCTGCAAAGAAAGCTCCTTACAGAGGTGAAGTTCTGCTGACCACCTTTGATTTCTAGTAAGGAGAATTGCAGGATGAGATGAAAATTGGATGTTTGTTGAAGATTACTTAATTGATGGCTTGCTGTGTTTCAGTGATTGTAAAAACTCTGTAAAGTCCCAAAGGAAGCAGATACGCATAAAAAGAGAAGCCAAGAGGAGGCATCCATAGGGAAAGTAATTGAGGGCGGCAGAAACCATGAAACCACCAGACTCATACAGAACCTTTTCTGGTCACGTGTAGAAAATGATGACTTTGCACTTGAGAGATAAGTCTGGGAATTAGGGAGAACTTGCTGTGTGGAAGCAGATCGCGCCCCCCCCCCAAGCTTTCCATTCTGCAAGCTGAAATGGAGCATTAAATGGAGAGGACCACCACATTTCAAAGGAGAGAGACTTACAAAGGATCACTACCAGGGCTGAAAGGGGCTCCCAGCTAATGTGTGCTCCCTGTGAAAGCAGTCTGCCTCTCAGCAAGGAAAGGCATTTAGCTGGTATCTGAGGATTAGCATAAACTTGGGATATGTCTACCCTTCATTTCAAACCTTAGCAGCATTGAAAGCTTTAAATGTCACATTCAATTTCTTTGGACAGCATTAATCAGTTTCAGTGATTTTCTTTTTTCTTTTTTTAATTCCAGAGCTGTGTAGGTTCCTTGCCTAGGGAGAACACATACTCTCTTCCTGGGGAAGTCCTTTTTCTACCTGTTGTGCTGTATGATTAACTGTCTCACATAGGTGTTCTGGTTTGGATGCTAAACTAAACTCTACATCGAACCCAATGATGAGCAGACGATTCGGATTAGATAAGTGGCCCCATATGTGCTCAGAGAGCACACTGCCGCATGGGTTATAAAGTCCGACACAGAAGCCATAGGATGCTAGGGGTGCCACCCTGGGGTGCGATATCCTGCAGTCGAACTGTGTACATTGCCCTAGATGTCTGAAAATGGAAACTAACTTAAAACATATTTTACAGCTGTATCTCTGTGTGTAAGATAGAAAATAAGAAACATTTGTCAGAGTCCTGACAGGAGTTGATTTGGGTAGGGGCTGTGTTTTGATATGGTAGCCTCTGTGAGTTCAGCTTTGTCTTAAGAAATTATCATCTCATAGAACTGATTGCTACTTTTAAATAAATTTGAAACGTAGAGCAGGGGTGGTGGTGTTCAACTCATGGTTTTGTGTCTAGAGAACTGGGGTCTCGAGAACTGCAGTCATTTCCTGGAGTCACGCCATCACCTGGGCAGAGATAGCACCTGGGTGCCGTAACTCCTGCTGCCTGGTTCGTGGCTGGAGAATGCTTGCCTACAGGGGCTCCAGTGGAGTTATTAGGCTGACTTAACTCCATGGAAATACACGGCTGGACACAAACTGAACCATCCTCATCAAATTTTACTTCCTCTGAATCACAAAGTAAAAAGTAATGGCCACACTGCTAAGCCCAGCAGCATATACCCAAGGCCACCTGACTTTTTCTTAGGAGCCTACCTTTATTCTCTGTCTTATGCTCATCTCTTGTGAGCATTAGAATGTAATGGGCTGGAAAGGTGAAGTAGATGGTGAGTAGGTGTTTCCTAGCATAGGAATTACACTCATCAGAAGGCCACTCGCCTTGGTTTGTGTCCATGTCCTACCTCGGATAAACAGTGCTCATGGCCTTTTCTCTCTGGTAATCTCTTGAGTGCTAGTGGATTCTGCTAATGGGCAGGTGGCTGGAAGCAACTAAAACATCACTCTTCCCTGGAGTATCTGCAAGCCAACACAACAGGACCTGAAGCTGAGTTTGATGGTGCCATAAAGGCAGAAGCTTAGACATTAACTGGAAGATTAGTATGTGTAGAGTTTTATTGCATTTTTTGCCTTCCTAGTTTTCCTTCATTTATACCCAAACAATTACACTTTCTGGTGATCATTAGCACAGATCCTATTGGCAATCCTTGTCAACGCTGTGGAATTTAGAACCCAGTACTTTGCAGGAATTAGGTCACTTAACTCCTAACACCACTTTATGAGGCAGAGTCTGTTTCCATCCTTTGACCTCTTGAGATGTACCAGTCCAGCAAGGGAGGAGACAGAGCTGGCTCTGCACCCAGGCACGCCGACTTCAGAGCCTTGGTTCTTCCTCAGCGTGCCACAGTGCTGCTACTGTTGTAACGGTTACGCAATTATTACGATTGTGAAAATAAAGTGCAACACAATCAAATATAATATTATGCAAGGGGTAATTACATGCCATTAGCTGTGTGGGTACTCATTTGCATACTTTGATCTCAGAGATGCCAAAGGGGAGAAAAAGCACTTTCTTAGAGGATTGTTAATAGAATTCCAGAAACTGGGTGGGTTGGGCTGCTTTTATAAAGTACTTCTCACCACTTCTTTCTTGGCTCAACAGTTTGCTGGCTGGAACTCATCCATAAAAGATAAATGTAGCCCCAGATGTCACCATTCACAGCACTCGTAGGGTCACGCATCACTTCCTGGGTAACCACAGGGCTTGGTAGGAGGGCACGGTTGTCACTCAGTGGAAGAATTCCACCAATGTCATAAAGGTGATTACTGGACCCTGGTGGCAGATGATGGACGGGGTACCTCAAGAGCACATCAGCTCTGCTGGTTCCCATCTCTGCAGGCTTAATTTATGGCTAGGCCTTGGCCCTTCCTTTGGACTTACAGGAAAGCTATGAGCTGAATGGTTGAGCTTATTAAGATCTGTGAGCAAGGCTCTTATCATTTTACTGACCTCCAGGAGATCCTCCAAGCCTGGGAACAGGAAGCCCTGCCAGAGACTGGCAGGTCTGATTGTCAAGTTACTAGCTCTGTGATTCCTTAAGTGAACTAAGATCCATTTCTTTAAGACTGCCCAATTTATAGACACTTCTCAATTGCCATTGGAGAATACGATTGGTTCTTTTTAACTGTTTATATTCCAGTTCCTTCTTTTAAAAAAAGAGGCCCACAGTCTTTCCCTTCCCATAAGGGTCCCCTGAAGAACACGATGTGCGCTTCACTGCTCAACCATCTCTCCAGGCCCCACGATGAAAAGTTTTACATTAGACATTGAAGATAGTCATTTCCTAATGAGAAGCAGCCAATATTTTCTTCCACTGTGTGTGTATGTGATAGTGTTCATTGTCAATGTGACTGAATCTAGAATTATCTGGGATAGGCCATGCCTCTGGGCAGGTCCGTGGGGGTGGGGGCGGTATCTTGAGTGTATTGAGATGGAAAGACATCCTCACCATAGGTGGTACCACTCCCTGGCTGAGATCCCGTACTATATAAGTGGATAAAGGGGGCTGGGCAGCAACAAGCTTTCCTTGCTCTTTGCCTTCTTTTTATGGCTGTATTATAATTAGCTGCTTCAGGCTCCTACTGCCTCAACTTCGATGCCATGATGGACTGTACCTCTAATTGTGAGTCAGAATAAGCCCTTTCTCCCTGAACTTGCTTCTATCGGGGTATTTCATCACAGCATCTTGGAAAGTAAGACAGTATGGTTTTCTTCTCTTGGCAACATAAAGCTTCTAGTTAGGAAACCTAAGGCTTCTACCTTTCAGGAATTTTCCATATGCCTTGAAAGCTCAGGAATTCCTGCAGCAAGTGTAGATAGCTCTCTAACTTTGCTTAACCCAGTATTTTCCAATCTCACTTCATCAAAGAGTCCTTTCACAGCTGTAGATCAGAAGTGCTCGGGACCAGCCCAGCACAGGTGTGGGACTGTACCTGGGGAGTTCATTGAAATAATTGCTTTCTTGATGATTAGGACCTGCTGTTGAGAACAGGCTGTTTGCAGCGTTAGTGGCAATCATTTCCCAGAAGATCTGAACTGAACCCGTAACTTTCTCTAGTGAATAGTGTACATCACAGAGCTCCGTCCCATTCCTGGAAGGAGCATACTTATACACAGTAATGCTATGAAAGCCTATTGAGTATGGAGGGAGACAGCTGTATCTCAGCAGTCACTGCGTGGGCGGTGTGGTACAAAACAGCCATGTGCATCCCGAGAGTGGGCAGGTGTTATGTGAGCGCTTTGCCTGAGCTCTGATGACCTTTGCGTTCAGTTCTCTGTGCTCTTTGGCTTTAAGGTCATTCCACTTTCGAAAGACAATGTTAACATAACGTGCAATAATGTCATTTCCTCAGTACTTGTGAAGCTGGGGTGAGGCTTTGGAAGGCAGCTTTCCAGAAACAATTCCAATCGGTTGTCTCCAGCGTCTGAGGCTCCAGGGAGCAAGTCCTCTTGATTAATGCATGCAGAGTTAGAGGCTCAGAGAACCCAGCCTCCACTCACACAAATTAGAGCCACGGTCTTATTTATCAGGAATATTAAGAAGCAACATTAGTAAGCCGTAAACGGTAGTGTAAATGGAATCAGTAGAAACAGGACTGATCCATTTAGTCAATTTGCCTTTCCTAGGACCTTGGCTATTAAATCCTTTTAATTTTGTCAACAAGGTAGATCTTGACCATTACTTTTATAAGAGCCGCATTAGAGAAACAAACCCAGTGACGAAGGAGCTTGCAGTTTATAGAGTGTTGCCTACGTTTTCTTCCTAGGCTGGCAGAGGAATCTCGTTTTGTAAGTTCGTAGGATTCAGAGATGTTAAGTGATAGTCATACAGCTAATCCATAGCAGAGCTAGAGCCAGATCTCAGCCCATTACTTCTCCTTCATATTACACTGTCTCATTCCCCAGAGCTCTCTTTCCCTCCCTTTCCCTGGCCCTCCCTCCCTCTCTCTCTTTTCTGTCATATGCTTTTATATATTCTCTAATTTTCCTATAGCATTTGTGTATCATTTTCATAATAATCAAAGGACAACCACCCAAAATGTGTATTTTGAGTATAGGATTGTGGCTTTTATCCTTGGTACTGATGCTGATATTGGCAACATATTTGTACACCACCACCATCCTGAGACACATACACACACACACACACACACACACACACACACACACACACACAGGCGCATACAAAAGAGAACTTTCTACCTGAAACCCCAGTGTTTCCCATAGTCATTGCTTTTGCAATCTCAGGCATAGCTCTGCAGGTTTGTGAGCCACTTTTTCCCCTCTGATAAGTGGACATCAGGAGGGCTGGGTAGGCCAATGGATATGCACACATTTAATAAGCAAAATCACTGAAAGAATGTGGATGATGTTCAGAGAAAAACATGGGGGGGGGGCCAAGAGGCACATGTCTTCAAAGCTCCTGCATTCCATTGTTGGTATGGATGTTATGCAGCCTGTGTGCCGGAAGGTTGGCCAGGAAGGGGTTTCTCCCCTGTTGCCCTTTGCCAGACAAGATGCCAGCTAGTGGGGGGACGTTTTGTGGGCTAAGCAATTCTCTGCTTCCTTGGAGAATTCTCCGCATTTGCAAGTAGAAGCAGTGAACTTGGCAAGGCAGAACAGAGGGAGTTCTGAAGCCCTTGTGTTTGCAAAGGACCTGGTAATTAGTTGTCCCTTGGCCACCTCCGCTACCCTCTTCCTCCCCGACCTGTGGTGCTGCTGTATGCTCTCTCACTGTTGTCCCTACCTGCTGATCCCCGCAGGCCAGTCATCAGGAGTGGGTACTGGGATGACTTACTCAGAAAACACGCTGG
This sequence comes from Peromyscus nudipes, assembly GCA_902168325.1. Classification (NCBI taxonomy): domain Eukaryota; kingdom Metazoa; phylum Chordata; class Mammalia; order Rodentia; family Cricetidae; genus Peromyscus; species Peromyscus nudipes. The sequence continues at coordinate 14,018 of CABHPH010065552.1, read as the reverse complement.
CCTGGACCCTGACATGGGAGTGACTGAGAGCAGGCCTGGAAGATGAGAAGACACTAAGTATGAGTGACGGGGCATTTTATTGGCGGTAGCGAGTCCCAGAACCATTTTCTTTCTGACCCATGAGTTCCCATCCTACATGGGGCTCCTGCATCACCTCTGCATCCAGATGACTCACTTCTCAGTTCTCCTACCATCCAGTTAGTGAGTTCCATCCTCCGTGTGCTCCCTTCCTGGGCACCCTTCAAGTCTGGCTGATGCTTCACATTCATTTGTTGCTGAGAAGATCTAACAATCCGGGACTCTTGATCTCTCAGCTGCTTCCTGGAGAGCAATCTAGGCTCCCACTGAACACCCATTCTCCTCCTCAGCTCTGCTCAATCATACTGGAGTTCATTTGAAGTGTCTGTGACTTCCTATTTAGCATCTCCATCCTGCTTAAAAAATGAGGTCTCCTTCCGCCCTCACAGCAGATCCGAGAGGACTGAAGACTGAATAATTAAACAAAACCATATCTCCCAGTCCCTTGTGCCTTTTTTCATCAATATAAAGAACTCTGGCTGACACCCTGCTGGGCCTGGCACCAGGACAGGGAGACACTGCGGAAGGCCAGACAGCATTCCTCAATCTGAGACTTCCCTGGCAATGGCATCCTTTGAAGCCCCTAGAACTAGATACTGATGGTCTGTGTGCAGGCCCTGTGTGCAGTCATTCTGTTGCAGCGCCCCTAGGGACTCTTTCATCCTGGAAATCCATGCTTGTTCCGTTTGAGACTGTTTACCCAGGTCATTTCACATCTGTAACAACAGAATGACCTTCAGCTTCGCTGCTCTGCTTCCCCCCCCATCTGTACGCTCTTTTGTAGGTGAGGTCTAAAGGTGGTACATAGAACACGGGGAAACACTGGGCTGTCTAGCATACAGTGTGCCTGGGTCCAGATTCATTGGCCTTCATGTGAAGATGGACCAGGCCACACCTGCCTCTGGGAACTCGGGAGGAAGCACTGAGACAGGGAGGGCATGGGGAGTGTGCCATCCTGGGATAGGACCCCAGGTTGGTGATGAGTATTTGTGACACTTGGGGACCTCTGGAGTTCAGACTCTTCACCTGTAGAATAGACGCCATGACACCTGCTGTATAGATGGCTCTCTCCCCATGGCTCCTCAAGCAAAAAAAGCTGTCAGATGAGACATAATCAATAATTGATAACTGATACATTCTGAGGGTGCTGGGGAGATTCAGTGGAGTCATAAATTTAAAGTGTTTCCTGGCACTTTGGGCAAAAATAAGTTCTTCAAATATATAGATCGAGCATTCCAAATCCAAAAATCTCAAACCCAAAACACTCCAAAATTGGGAACATTTTGACATCAATTTCATAGAAAAAAACTGATTAAAAAAGAAGACACAGTATAAAATTGCATTTGGGATATGTAGGTCAGGTATCCATGAACCACATGTGAGTTTTGTGTTTAGACTGGGGTCACATCCCCAAGATACCTTATTATGTACATGCAAATAGTCCAATATCCAAAAACATCCAAAATATACCTAATCTGAACTATTTCATATAGGAGTGCCCAACCTGTACTGTCTATTAGCTGTTATTCCATTATTGTGGAATTTAGTAATTTCGAATCTTCTCTTCTAGATGGCTTCTGAGATTATTTTCCACCACCAGGCCTGTATTAGGCCTTGTATGTCCCTAGAAATGTGGATGAATTTCCTGAAGGTGTTTTATGAGCCTCACCCCTGAGCATCACTGTGTGCCCAGGAGCTCACAACATGGCTTCATAGTGTGGCAGGGTGGCATTTGCCTGGATCTGTGAGCCTCTTAATCTAGGGATGAGCATAGCAAACTAAGCCATCTCTCATGAACCTGCAAAATAAAGCCAAAGGGTCTAAGACTAGGAGTCTCCTCAACTCCACACCCAGTGTCAACAGAGGGAGGCCACTCACCTCATTGTTTCTACCTGTCCCAGGCAGACCTTCTGCCCACATACTCTTTCTTACTTGCTATTAAAGGAGAAACACTGTTATTTGGGTCTAAAGGCACCTTTCTTACTTCTGATATATGGCTGCAGAGTGAATCTCTAATCCTTTACCTCTTGCCATAGCTGAAGAGCTGGCCCTTGACACACAAGCCCTGGAGTTAAGCAGTCAGCATGCACCCTCTGTAAGTTCTGGTGGCTGTGATCAAAGTTTGCTTGGTGAAGGGGGAACTGAGAAGGAGAAGCTGGCAGTTGCACAGGCTGGGCAATGAGAGCAGCAACGGTTCCAAAGCTGGCCAGAGCAGGGGCTTAGGCCTCATCACACAAACGTGCATATCGTGCATCGCCGGCTACACCACTGCCAGAGCTTGAAAAGCGTCAGGGTCTCCATGGCTTGTAGTGGGGTAAACATAAGCGCAGGTGGATTGGACCTACTCACTCAGCAGCCAGCTAATCGTTAGGCTTCTGCTGGGTCTCAGTCCCCACAGTGGAAACTCAAGGGTAAACAAGACAATGGGGCTAGACCTCTTTTCTTTTTTTTTTTTTAGATACTGAGAAAACATTTACTTGAGGAAGATATTCAGTTTTAATGCATCTAAAAACAAAGTTTCAAATTAACATAGAGAAAAATGACATAATCATAAGAAGAAAATGAAAAAATTATCATAATGGGAAGACTTTAACATATTTCTTGGAGATATTGGTTAAGGAGACAAGAAATTAAATGATGTGGAAAATTTGAAGAAGTCAGTAGGCTTTAATTTTATTTGTTCACTCCCATCAGTAACCCAATCAAAATGATGGTCATGAAATAAAAGGGTCTACTTATGACACTGAACACCATGGGGGACAGACCTGCAGTTTTGTTTTAAAGAGTGAAAATGAACAAAATTGTCATTCTGCATTCAAAACCTCCAGGAAACAGAGTGCAAAACTAAAGGCGAGACGGCGGCAGGTTACCTCAGGTGGGGCGCCAGGCATGAGCTCACTGTCACGTGTGTTGAGAATTGAAGGCGAAAAGGAGCCTATCGGGAAAAGTGAGAAGGAGGCCGATAAGCATAAGGACATTCTCGATGGAGGAGGTTTAGGCAGGGAGATCGTAGCCCTTTCCAGGATTTGAAGCAGGCCGCTGGCTAAAGAGAGGAAGGCAGTTCACCTTTACCTATGCTTGGAGGGAAGCAACTGGAGTCAGAGTTTTTGGGCCAGGCAAGGGGTTTGAGATGTTGCAATACATCCTGCAATGGATACAAGTCCTCAAACTTGAAAGTGAATCAGAATCACCTGGAAGGCTCATTAGCTACGGGTTTCTGGCCCTCATACCCAGAGGTTCTAGGGGCCTGGGAAGGTACATCTCTAGCAAGTTGTGATGTTGATACTGCTGGTCCAGGGAGAAGGCCCTCCGGGGACTCCTGTCCAAGTCAGCAGCGAGAAGTCTAGCCCAAAGATGCCTGCCCCAGTTCAGTCTGTCTTGCTGTGACAAAGCATTCAAATCATCCTGATCACAGCTCATCTGAAAGTGAACCAGACTGTTTCTTCTGACCATTGACCATGCTTCCTGCGATTTTCTACTTCAATGAAGTGGACCCGGTCTGGTCAGCCCTGTCCTGCTTCTCAAGCCAGAACATTCCACTGTTCTCATGCGACCTCACAGCTTCATAGCCTTAGTTCCAGCATAGACCTATATCATTTTTCTCATCAATCTGTAGATGCATCAAAGATAGGAGAGCAATGCTTCTGGGCAAAAGAACCAAATCAGTGAGTGACATGAAGCATGGTCCACCCCACTGAGGTCAGGACACAGTGGAAGAATAGCATCATGGCTTAGCAAGAGAGACTTTTAAAGAAGCATATTAAAAATAAAACTCTTGCTGGGCGGTGGTGGCGCACGCCTTTAATCCCAGCACTCGGGAGGCAGAGGCAGGTGGATCTCTGTGAGTTTGAGGCCAGCCTGGGCTACCAAGTGAGTCCCAGGAAAGGCGCAAAGCTACACAGAGAAACCCTGTCTCGGAAAAACCAAACATAAATAAATAAATAAATAAATAAATAAATAAATAAATAAATAAATAAATAAATAAAATAAAACTCTTACGCATGTTTGTACATCTCAAAGAGGATCTAGAGTAGCGGCAGGAATTGCTAACAAAAGCCACAGAAGCCTAGGTTTGCCATCAATAGTGGGTCAGTGTGAAGGACACATAGGCATAAAGGTCCCAATGCATCCATACTCTTTAGGAGTGTAAGAAATCTAAAAACTAACCAACATGATATATGAGTGCATTATGTCTACTTTATAGAGAACAGCTATCCAAGAGTGGGTGGCTGGAAGAAAACAGCAATCAGAGCCCAATAATGTGCATCTAATGTTATTAGGTTAAATACCATACATGTAATTACTTAGTGTTGAAAATTATTAATTGTGCACATGAAGCTCATTCTGTGCCCCGGGTACTTCTAGTCCTGCTCAAATAGTGGAATAATTAGCAGATAGCTGTACTATTAATTATGCCATGGCTTGTCTAGAAATAGGCCAAAGGACCAACCCTGTAAGAAGATGACTGTCAATGTTTCCCTATTTTATCTCTATGCCCTGAGTAGAGCAGATGGAATACTTGATGTCAACCTGAGCCACCTCTGGCCCAGGGGAATGAAGTTCTACAGGGAGAATTCTAGAAACCAGTATGCTGTATATTTGCACCAGCTCAGAGGCTGTTTGCAAACTGCCAATCACAGTTAAGCACCATGAGGATAAAGGTGACCTTGGTCTTGAGTTCAAATCATGACACATTTATGAACCAGACACCCAAGTACAAGATCTTGTTTTCTTTTTCTTTTTTCTTTTTTTTTTGTGTGTATGTGTCCATCCCTCCTTGATCATATGATAAACATTTTTCATTTCTTGCCCTGTTGACACGCACATGATCATCCCACATATGTATGACTAGACACCAACAAAACTCTTAGTGTTTCACATCTGGGTTTTCCACAAAGCAGATCCCAACACACTGTATGCAAATTCCATTGCTCATCTTTTCATGGACAGAGACTGGAGAGTAAGATGCCATCCTAACGTGAATTCAGAAGCTCTCACCCAGCGTTGTCTAAAGAGCATTTTATGGTCATAGGGATCTTGTTTTGTGCTACCAATGTGCTATGCCTGCCAAGTTGAAATCCAATGACTAATAGGAAAGATAGAACTTAGATCTATTTACAATTAATTTCACTTACATTTAAATAGCTGTGTATGGATGGTCACCAACACAAGACTTCAGCAACAACACTGGCTGTGATCCATTCCCTGTGAACTTATATCTAGCATTGCCTGTCTGAGCCCCAGGAGCTGCACAGCCCCTTAGGGTGATATGTGACATTACATCTTGGGCAATTTCCCTCTTCCTAGCCAATGAGAGCTTTAGTCATTCCAAATGAGTAAAAGCTGCCTGGAATTACTCAGGGAGGTGAAGGATGAACATATTAACAAGCTATAGATAACAAGAGAGTCCTTTAAGAATGGACGCGCTGGCTGGGAAATGCTGCCAAGTCAATTTGTGCAAAATAATGGAAGACAAGGATGAGCTGTGGCTGACAGAGAGCAATTAAATTTTGTGATGATTTTTGCCTTGAATTATTAATTTCAAGAGGGGTTGCTTCTCTCTCTTCAACTCACGACTTCATCCTTGGAGTGCTATGTGGAAAGCCCTGCACATAGGAACCTTAAGCATTTCCCTTGGTTCCTTTTCTCTTGTTCACCATTCTTCTCAGGGCTGGCGCTATATTTTCTTCCATGTTCCTGACAAATTCACCATACAAGGAACAGTTGGCAAAATAAAACCAAATAGAAAAGACCTACATGAAACATGAATATATCTACATCCAGCCTTGTGGGTCACTCCCTGTCCTGTCAGGTCCCCGTGAAGCTATACTGTGCACGTACATGTGTGCTAAAGAAAGCAGGGCAAGCGGGCAGGGAAATGCGGGAGTTCCTTTCCTCCTGGTCGGCTCAGCTCATGGGTGAGTGCACAGTGCAGCTGACATCAGGGCTAAGCCTGAAAAATCCACCATGAAGAACTTCTCCAGTCCCGGGAAGCCATGTACTTACATATGCATCCCAAGGAAGTTCAGCAGAGACAGTATGTGTGCAGGGAAAGGTATGACAACAAAAGCCGTCGGAGCACAGGCTTGTCATCAACAGTGGGTCAATGTGAAGGGCACAAACCCAGAGTCACTCATGGGGCCTTGGCTTGACACTGCCAACCCTCAGCACTACCATCCCTCAGCAGATCAAGATGGCTTGATGCGGATGTTGCTCTTTTGCTTATCACCTTGGTTTCTTGATCTTGGACCTTTTTGGAGTAGCTCTTCCCTCATACCCATGTGCACTAACTTTCTGGCACGTAAAATTAGATGTGGTTATTTTATGGTTTAGTGGAAAGTGCTCTGGGGTAAGATTAAAGAGGAGTTTAGTTTCACTTCAGTCACTCAGTGGCTGTTGGAATTTAATATAAAGTGTCATGACATCTCTGGCCTATGAAACCAAGCTGATACCATGATCCTACACACACACACACACACACACACACACACACACACACACTCACATACACACTCACATACACACACTCACATACACACACACTCACACACTTACTCATACACATACACACAGAGGAGAGAGAGAGAACACTCTAGGGAATGACTCCTTCTGAGGTGTTTCCAACATGCCTTTTCCCTTCTTTTGTTTCTTCTTGTTTATGGCGAGTTAGGGAAAATAGCATTGATTGACTCATTCACTACTCAATAAACAACACTGCTACTGCCTGCCAGGAGCAGTTCTAGGCTCTGTAAATACAGCACTGACCACCAGAGTTCTGATCATGATGTTCATATCTTAGTGGGGACCTAGATACAGACGCAGTAAACACATGAAGATGTGTCCAATAATAGTAAGTGCTGGGTGGAAGGCAATGTAGGCTAAGGGTGATGAAAAGATGGCAGAGACCTAATTAGAATCTTCCATCTCTAACATCTCGTGTGTGTGTGTGTGTGTGTGTGTGTGTGTGTGTGTGTGTGTGTGTGTCTGTGCACGCATGCACATGTATGCATGCCACACATGATATAGAGGGTAGGGCACCATGAGCAAAGAGCATAATGTGATAGGAACGAAGAGTATGGAGTGCTGGATTGGGGCTCATCTAAAAGGTGGTCAATGGTTAGACTGATATAGACTAAAGAGGAGTTGAAGAGAAGGGGCAGCTACGTTACGTGGAATAGGAGAAGAAAGACAGTAGCTGCCACATGGGAATCTTATGAGGAACGAGATTCCCCTGTGGATGGAACACAGTAACGTGTGTCATCCTGAACCCCCACCCTCACCCCTGACAAGGCTCAAGAAAATGCCACAGATCACAAATGCTCTTACAGCTGATTTTTGGGCCTTTTAGACCTGGGCTATGAAAACTCTCCACTGGATGAGAGCCAGGATGGATCAACCAGCCAATATCCAGTTGCTCCTTGTAGGACATAATCCAACCCTTATCAACAGAAAAAAGACCAAGTCCTTTTTACAGTTTCTCTGATTCCAGCCTCTGAGAGCGACTAGTATTGAAAGTGAACATTTCCATCCTTTCTGATCTTTTCTTATAAATATAAAAATACTCACCTATGTACAATGTTTAAAAACTAAACACTGGCTTTATTGGCTATTTAAAAGACATCTCATCATTTCTCAGGGACCAAACCTCCAAATAAGTGCTAGAATATTCTAGCACTGATGTTATAATATCCACAAACTACAGCTGTTGTATTTTAAAAAGCCAAAAGCCTCCTGCTGGTCTCTCTATCATGCCCTAACATCCTTGGCATACTCAGGTCTGCCTGTCATTCTCTGCAAAGCAATGATTCTGGTAGCAGATCCTGGCAGACAAGATTTTATCACTGGCCTCAGCTCAATCCACTAGCCATTAAGAGAGACACCCTCGCTCCTTGATAACCCTATCATCTGGAACAGGGTAGGGATAACCCTGTCATCTGGAACAGGGTAGGGATAAGGGCAGGGAAACACAACAATTTACGTTTGAGTGTGCCCTGAAAGGGAAAGAAGAAGCTGAAGGCTGTGTTGCTATGGAAACCAGGTTCTGTTTACTAGAAGCTTCCTCTACTTGGAGCATAGCAGGCTAGCCTGTATCTGACAGGGTGGTAGTTCCTAGCACTGCTTGGATATTAAGATCTCCTGGGGCTGTGTAAATATTGGTGCCTGGATACCACCCCTAAGCCCAGTGGTTTCATTTGCTTGTGATGATGCCTGGCGTCCATAGATGGTTTTAATACATAGCACAGAGACAAGTCCTCCTGGTAGGATAAATTAGTCATCATCCTGAGCAAGCATCAAAAGTCAGCAGAAATGAAGACAGGGCTTTGTTTTATTTTAATGGTGATGCTGTATTCCACCAGGAAGGGAGTCTGTTCATTTGTCCACCTTTCAGAAATGATGCATTGGGGAGCTAGTCCAACACATTCCCTCTCCTCGCTTGATTTGACCTTCTCCCTGTGGGAAGGAACGGTGCATGAGGAAGTCACGAGACCTCACTGGCCCTGTTCTGGAACTCCTGCCACGCTGGGAGAGCTCGTGTGCGCAGCAGCCTTCAGGCAGTTGTGAGGCTGGACACTGCCCTCTCTGACTTCCAGGCAGTCACTGACCTTTGCCCTCCCTTCTTGGATTTCAATCCAAGATTTCAATGTGCGGATTTACAAGGCGGGGGATGGATGGAGGTGGCTGGAGTCCAGGCTTGCTATAATCACAGAGAAGAATGAGCCGAATGTTCTGGAGGGAGAATCTAGCCCTTCTGCACAACACACTGGTGCAGACTGGGGGCCTCGTGTGATGCCTGTCTCCACTCAGCTGAAGAAGCTGTGGCTGAAGATGGTTTACTCATCTAGGGCCAAGGATGCCAATCTTGTCTTTGTTTGTGCCGTGCATCTACTGGCCACTGCAGTGATAGCTCAGTACACACCTGTGTGGTTATGAACTCTAGCTTGAGAACTGAGAAGCAGGGCTTTGGGATCAGGTCCCAAGTTGGGGGGTTGGAAGTATCCACGAACTGGGGTGAGGCTTATGCCACTTACTTTCTTCAGTTAGGAGAAATGGAATTGAACTGTGGCTTTTTGGGTCTGGACTAGTGCTGTCCTTGAAGATGCCCCCACCCAGCCCCTGCCCCCATCTCCTGAACTGATTAACATTCTCTTCCAAGCACCAAGATCATGGTGTCTGGGACAGATCATAGTCAATCCCAGCTCTCTAATTTGCATTCAATTACCCATTTTCCTGCCATTAAGCACAAGCCCCTATGGGCAGGACTTCCCAGACTCTAGCATCACACCCCTAGGTAGTGGGGAATACACACCCCTATGCCAGAACACAGTGGTGTCTGCTCCACACTTCTCCCAACCAACAGTGTGCTCTGAGCTCACATAGTCCCCTTCTAAACCCCACCTTTGCTTCCTGGCTGTCTGACCTTGGGCAAGACCCTCCCCCTTGTTAAGTCTGGTCACCCACAGTTCTAGATTAGCACTGCTGCTGAGATCCCACTGACTTGGGCACTACTAAATTATTTTCTTCTTTTGTAAATGTCTCAGCTTTTCGAGGAGGTCTTGCTTTGTAGCCATAGCTGGCATTGAACTTGCTGTAATCTTGCCTCTGCCTTCCAAGTGCTGGGGTTAAATGTCAGTGGGGGTGAGTAGGTGGTAGTACTACTCATCATTAAATGTGACTTTGTAAGTGCTACTGTTGTGAGGCTTACAGGGTCAGTACTTGGGAAATGCTCACTGTCACGCTGTGGTCATCAACATCCATTATTACCTTGTGATAGGCACCATTGGTAACCAGACAAAGGAAGTAGGAAATGCTACCAACCAACCACCTTAAACTTGATTATGAATTCTGATTAGAAATCAATAGCAACAACCTGGGAAAATAGCTTGCAATGTGATTATGATCAGGAGACAGTTATCCATGGACTTCAGTTAACGACATATTGATGTGATCATTAGACAGGGATGCCATCTCAGAAAGGTGAAGATATTAAGTCAGCACTGGAGAGGGAATCTGTTGCAGGCAAGCTGCGAGCTTGACAGCTGGGCAGGGTTTGTGTAGAGCCCTGTCCAGTAAGGAACCTCTGCATTTGGATGGGCATCAGTGTATAAGGACAGCCCACAGACCACCTGGCCATTGTCACTTCACAGTGAATCCATATGCCATATGCAGCACCACAGCCAAGATCGTCTTCTATGTATTATGGGATCAAAGTTTTCAAATCAGCTAAGGTGATGCTTTCAACTCCCATTTAGTGTAGAGAAACTGTCTCTTTGGTGTTCCCTCTAAGCCAGTCCAAAGACTAGGTCACTCCCGGTCCTCTTCCCTGCCTTTGTGCTTGATCACCAAAGGCTGACATGCTAAACAGCCAACAGCGTGGAGGCGTGTAGAATGAAAGCCCGTTTCTAAGGCTACATTTGTACATTGGAATATCAGGTCAAGGCTTGGGCTCCACATTAAGATGTGAACACTAAAGTATGCCTGTGGAGGAGAACACGCTTTGTCATGTCCTACCCAGTCTGCGGCGAAATGAAGGTCTTCATACAGAGGCATGATGAACGCTGCACACTCAGGGAAGTCATCTTTCATCACTGTGCTATTTTGCTTAAAGCTCCAACTGCTACATTATGTCTTAAAACTTGTCAAATTGTGCACAGTACACTGACTTCATAGGAGAAAAATGGGCTCTCTAAAAACATCAAAAGTCAGACATCCCTAATAGAACAAGGCATTATAACTCAAAAGTCCTGCAGATAAATAATAATTAGGAATGACATTTACCCAGGAGAGCAGACAGAAAACAGCGTTCGCTATCAGCTCTGCCCTTAAATGGTTCCAGTTTCATGCCTCTAAACACACTAATAAAAGGCCAGGTCGACAGCCTCGGGGAGGTTAGCAAGGGTATTTTTCTTGACTGGAGTGGAGGCAAACAATGTAGGAGAAGCATCTTTCAGTTTTCTAAGCGTTCTTACAAAGAGCCCCCTAATCGTTTCCTAGTCGTGGGAAAAACAGCACACAAACACCTGTCTGCCCTCTAAGAGACAAAGAACCAACTCAACAGTATTTACATTTTGACGCACACATGGAATTCATCTACAGGAGCATGGAACTTCCTGAGAACCCTGAGCGCTGATACTGCTGAATTTTGTGCCACCAAGGAGGGAATGGACTATGGATGCTTTCTAGGATAGAGCATGTGCAGGAGTGGAAGGACAGAGGTACCCAGGATGGGACCTGGGAGGAGCATTGTGCAAGCAGAGGGCCCCTCACTGGGCTCATCCTAATCCTGGCCCTGCATGCAAACTCTGAAGGCACTTGGCCATTCAGATGAATAAATGGAGGCATCATAAGTTGAAGTGGCTTTTATTTACTTATTATCAGACGCTTCACAGCTTGTCTTAGAAATCTAGTGCCCAGAGAGGGAAACCACCAATTGTGAGCTCAAAACGAATAATACCATCTATTGCACCCTCTGTTGCTAGTAGGGGAGGTGAGCCTCATCGACAGGTCTTTATTGGAGTGATTCCTGAATTTCTTTCCCTTATGACTTAGCAGATCCTCAAACAGCACTAGAGAAAATCATCTGGCTAGTGATCTGTGACAGGATGTAGCTCTCTCCAGAGGGCACAGACCTCCTAGGGGGCTCACTCCTCCAGCCCATGCAGACTTGGTACGTCCACACTGCATTGTCCCCTCGAATAATCTCTTATCAGAGGATAATAATTAAGACATGGCAATGCCCACTTAGTAAATTAGCTAAATTGGTAAAACTCAATTTAAATAGCAATTTTGTCTCCAGCAATAGAATTATAACAGCACCCTTCACTTAATGAGCCAGGCACTTAATAATTCAAACATACTTAGAGAAAAATCAAACAAAGCTTTTCCATCACAGAAGGGATTTCCCACCACCCGCTGCTCTGTCAACACAGCAGCTTGGATGTTCTAGAGTGGAGGCTTCCTATCTGGTGAGTAGATAGGAGCTGCCCAACTTCTGGGCACAGGAATTCACTGGCAGACTTTGAGCCAGGTAACTGTTTTTGTCAATAAAGTTTTATTGGACCACAGTCCTAGTCACTGTTTACATGATGCCTCATGGCTGCTTTTATATAGCACAGTGAAGAATCGAGTAATGGTGGCAGGGGTGTTACAGTTCCCAAAGCTAATGTCTATTATCTGGACTTTTCCGAAAAATCTGACCCTCTAAGAATGTTTACCAAACCCAAAAGTGAATCTATACCTGGATGAGTGACTTTGGATAGATAACCCCCAATTCCTCTGCTTGAGATTATCTCTCTCAGTCAAAAGCCTGCTTCCTGAGAATGTGAGACTGGAGTGAAATGGTATGATCCTTGGAGCACACTGCTCAAAACTGGTCCAATGACGATAACAGCAGCATGTGCCGAGTGCCCACGAGCTGTTGACCCTGTTCCAAGCCTTCATTTAATGCCCACAACAATCTTATAAGGTAGATGTTGAAACTACTTTAATCTTGCAATGATGGAAGAGCTTGTACTACTCTTTCATCCTGCCTACTTGTCAGTCCTTCCTAGATTGACCTTCCTTATGCCCCACTCTCCCAGTAGTTGAGTCTCTAATGGCAGGTGGGAGGTACAAACAACCTCTTTGGCTGTGGTGAAGCCAAGAGTGAAAACTCTCAAAAAAGAAACCTTCAAGGTCTAGAGGAGCAATCAAGCCTTAAAGCAGACAGATGTTGGCTTATTCAACTCCCACTGTGTACCTGGAACGCACTGGTCTTAAAGGTAATTCCTAGAGGATTTAAAGTCCCCGACCCTCTACAGCTTCCTTTCTGTTACTGCTTACTCAACCAAGTGTCCAGGACAGCTGCACCTTAAGCATATCCCTTTGTTTCTCCTCTTGCATAAAAGTAAAAACGCTATTCCTAGAAACTCCATACTGGAATATCTGCTTTCATATAACATTAGGAAGATACTTTAGACTACACAGAGGAATTCATCTCTCTGTTGAGCTCCCTGAAGAATGTGAGGAAAGGACCAAGATGAGTCACCCTAGGGTTAGCTTTGCCTGAATAATGCACTTTGCTCATTTCAAGTCCTTTCCTCTCTGTCATAAGTTTGCAGAGCTGACGCAGTCGGTTCCGCTTTTGCAAATGACAAAGCAGAGACTCTCAGCATATGATTTTCTGGGGAATTCTTGGCTATTAAAAGGCAAAGTTGTATTATTTTTAAATCTTTGAAACTTAGGCCTCTGGAAGTTTCTTGTGTGTCCCAGGATACCCATAGGCACCATCATGTTGCCTTGTTTACTGTATTCCCTGGTTATAAAAATGGATCCTCTACTCTGGAGGAGAAGGTGGAGGGGGAGGAGG
>CABHPH010065551.1:9067-25245 GCA_902168325.1 Peromyscus nudipes | reverse complement strand
CACACACACACACACACACACACACACACACACACACACATATACTTTATGAGTAGTCCATTGTTTTATGTTCTTCCAAGTCTATGTTGTGGGCATGCCCTTCATGAGATGTTTGCCAGTTATAATTTAGACAACATAATTTTGGCCTTCTACAACTTTACTTTTAAAAGTCTATGCATAACCTACTAAAAATAAACCCATCCTTACCTACAGGTACGCTGAGGACATTGTCTCTATTCTAAGTCAGATTTCCTTAAGTAGTAGAACTTGTCTTTAGAAATCCCATGAATTGTCCCTTTGATTCAAGCTCATATTCATTGTTCTTGATCTCCAATTTAGCTTTTATTAACATACTCAGACAGATATTCAGTTCAGCTGCAGGTTACCAAGGCAATCATTTAGAACCGAATTATATTGTCATCACTCTGATAGCACTTACTATATTTTTCAGAGTAAGCTCTACAAACTTATTATTAATAAGTAAAGGGAAATGTGAAACATGTCTATGTATTACTTCTTGTGGGGATTGCTTAGAGTCTTGTTAACACGCTGCCAACATTGTAGTATATATGTGCAATAATGCCAGAATATAGAATCAAGGTAGACACAGATGGAGATGATGAAGAATCATACTGTGCACACAGGAGAGAAGAGACAAGGTAAATATCAGACAGAAAAAAAGAAATCAATACATTCCAGGGAAGTCTGTGATGGAAAAGATAGAAGTGGCAGGGGCAAAAGTAAACATACAGGTGACCAAGGCAGGCATGCTAATATATATCAAGTTTAGATTACCCTGTTATAGCTCTTAAATGTTGCAAGCAACTCCATGAATACAAATAAAATCTTTGCCAACACTCAGTAAGTTTCAGTTTAAACAGAGCACACAGATGTTTACATTCAGTCTAGAAATTTGAGAATTATCATCAGGATACACAAAAATGGAGTCTGGAAGTTTGTGGTCTAACAAGCCCTCCTACTCAAAAGCAAGGGAATTACTGAGAAAATACTGGTCAAGGGAAGAATACGAAGGTGAAGTTCCCGAGATGAAAGGAAACGGCATTCTCGCCCAAGACTATCAGTCATTGCTGTAAGTCATCGTTCTGACCACTCCAAACCAGTCACACCCAGCTATGTGTGCTTACTTGATTCAATGCTGAAAGAAAAAATGAAAGGAAGAAAGAAAAGATGTCATATCAATGATCACACACTGGAACTCATGATTAGTTAATATGCTTCACACCTTCAAAAGAGAACTCTGGGTCAGCAAGGTTCTTATTTCTACCAATGGATTTTTACTAACATTTCAAACTGCAATTTCCCTTTTAAGGTATGTTTTTTTTTTTTCATTCTGATGGATGTTTAAGAAAAGCCATTGGTCATCATCTATATTTAGAGCAGTGTATTAAGTACTGACTTCAAAGATAGAAAGAGTACAAGATCCTGCCCTAAAGGAACTTAATGTGGTCAGTCATCTCTGCAAACAGACCATCACAGCAGCAAACACACACTGCCTCTCCAACAAAAATATTTATGTTAGTAGTTGGTTTAATGTTCCATATTTATTAATGATTTGACCTACCAGAATAAAAGATATTTTCTAAGTATTACATGTATATAGATGTATAATATATATGATTTCTATTGTTTTTCACAGGAGGGAGTGAAGCAAGATTCATGTCATGAAATTTTATTAAATTATGAGCTACCAGAAATACAAAAACTAGTTTGAACAAATAAAACTAGTAATAGCCAGGCATTGTGACACATGCCTTTCATCCCACCCTCAGGAGGCAGAGACAGGAGGATCTCTGTGAGTTCAAAGCCAGTCTGGCCTACTAAGGGAGTTCTGGACCAGCCAGAGCTACATAGTAAGACCCTCTCTCAAATAAAAAGAAACCAATAAAAATTAATGATAGAGACAACTGTGTTTTTCTGTAACCACGCAGTCACCAGTCTCCATTTGACCTTACTTCTTTGACCTGGTCACTCATTTCTGCCTGGGTGAAGTTGTTGCTAAGTCAGTCTCACCGTAACCTCATTAAGGTATTTTCACTAAAGTGGTTTCAAAAAAGTTTCAACATCATGACCACGACAGAATGCTAATATAGGTAGTGAAGAAATGTCCTGCTTCTGATTTACTTATTCTGGGGATACATCCTTGTGTTGTCTTTGTTGAACATGGGATAATTTTTACACAGAGATATCGAGCTGCTCCTATAGACCATCATACAGAGAAAGAAGAATACCAAATTCTAGAATGTATTATTCTTTATTTCAGACAGGAAAGCCACTTTGTTCTTGTTCATATCTGACTTATGTTTAGTATCTGGAACACTTCAAGGTGGGAGAGTAATAAGAAATTGAAAATAAATATAAACATCTAATTTCCATCACATGTTGCCCCTCTTATCTTCTCCAAACTTATTTTATAAACATTAAGTCACAAGTCTGCTGTGGATGATTGATTGATAAATAAAGTGCTGATTGGCCAGTAGCCAGGCAGGAAATATAGGTGGGACAAGGAGAGAGGAGAATTCTGGGAAGTGGAAGGCTGAGGCAGAGAGACACTGCCAGCTGCCACGATGAGAAGCAGATGTTAAGATACCAGTAAGCCACGAGCCACGTGGCAACTTATAGATGAATAGAAATGGGTTAATTTAAGATAAAAGAACAGTTAGCAAGAAGCCTGCCACGGCCATACAGTTTGTAAGCAATATGAGTCTCTGTGTTTACTTGGTTGGGTCTGAGCGGCTTCGAGACTGGCGGGTGACAGAGATTTGTCCTGACTGTGGGCCAGGCAGGACCAGGAAAACTCCACCTACACAAGCCTTCAGCCAAATTAAGGCCTCTGCTTCTTTTACTCATATTTGCTGTTAAAATGTTAAATACCCTATATGTGTTACTATATTTGCCTTTTACACCCCAAAGACTTCTGCACTCCAGCATTTTAATAATGTTTATGACTATTCTCAAGTCTTGGTCTTTGCAGTACTTCCTGACAGAAATTTTTATCTTGTTTCAATCAAAACAAAAATAAAAAAAACACCTCTTTTGCTTTTTAAACTGAGAAATGTGGGATGAATCCTTTATTATTGTTGTCTACACAAGTGTGTGGCTTCTCTTCTCAGAGAGCCTCTTTGTTTCCTGTCACTGCCTCTCTGTCCTGTTTGCTTATATTAACAATGCGTTCTGGATCTTCACACCGTGACATGGGCAAGTGTTCTGTCCTTTTGTCCCTGGCAGAAGCCAAGTCTTCTTATCAACTACTTCCCAGCAGTGATCTTGAACTGTGTTAGCAGTAACTTTCCTTGAATGTGCTGTTTCCTCTACGCGCTGTGTTGTACCCTAGAGACATCAGCAAACACGTCTTTGCTGATTCATTGCTGTTTTCTAGTTGCTGTTTCTACCTGTGGTCTCACCTTTTATGGGCATGTATTCCTTCATGTGCAGCGTAACCATTCTCCCTGGTGGTATCCCATACTCTGGTAATTCTCAAGTCTACATCTGATCTTCTAAACTCAGGCCCATAGATCTACTACCCCCTGAGTATTTCCAAATGTACATCCTCCAGACTCCATATGTCTCGTTGGTCTAAAATGGAAAATGGAAAATTTCATTCCCTGCTAGGTAACCACTCCTCCCTTTCACTGTTATTGAATTAATAGTTCAAGCTAGACTCCGTTCATTGCAGGCATCTTCTGTCATTCACTCTTATGCTGGCATCACAGAATTTCTAACTGTTGCTATCGTACTTACCAATAAAATCTCTTTTGATTACCTTGTTTTCTGCAATCTCTAATCAGTGTTTAAGGTTTCTCTATTTTTTTGGTTAAGATCTTTAACATGAGCTACTATTTTTTTCCCTCAGTTTCACTGCCTACCCTTGCAAGTACAGAGAACTATTTATAACACATGTATACAAGGATGAAAGTTTCAGATAAGTCTTCTCACTCTATATCATCAATAGCAATGGTTCTCAACCCTCCTAATGGTGCAATCCTTTAATACAGTTCCTCGTGTTGTGCTGACCCCCAATCATAAAACTATTTCCATTGCTGCTTCATAACTGTATTATTGCTACAGTTATGGCTAGTAATGTAAATATCTGTTTTTCAATGGCCTTAGGCAACCCCTGCGAGTGTAAGTGAAGTTGATGATAGTAAAACTTTGTAGAGATGATGAAAGAACTGCAACAGACATGCATATTATTCATCTCTAGTGTTCTTCTTTGTGCCATTTCTTGGTCTCAGATCAATACGTTCTTGGTCTCAGATAAATATGTTCTTGGTCCCAGATCAATATTTAAACAGAGGCACAGAGAATCATTTATAAAAATCTTTATTATAGTATTACTTGTAAGGGCAAAAATTAGAAATATGTATGAGTGACTTAACAAGGGAATGGATTAAATCATTTAAGTAAGCTACAACATACTTAAAGAGCCATCTTGGGATTCTTCAGTGCAGAACACCATGTTTTTAAGACTGAGAACCCTGCTCACAGCTTGAACACGCTCCAATCTACATTTTTATGAATAAATTGAATTTTAGGAAAATCCGTATCAAATAATTCCATGTAGAGAAACCATCCATTAAGTCAAAGATAGATTATTATTGGTTGGTTGTAAATATAAGAAGATGATATATTAAATGTCTAGGGGCAAAATGGAGAGTGAAGAAATTTTTGTTAAATTCCTACATTTTTTAAAAATTCTAAGTGGTAATCATTTCAAAATAATAAGTCAATGTCCGTCCAAACCAAAGTCTGGTAGATAACAGAAGTGAAAACCAAGCTTGAAACCTAATGCTTTGGGTGGGAAGAGGAAGTCTGGGAAGAAAATGTAGATGCCCAATGCAGCAAGAGTAAGAAAATAGGAAACCACCAAGGACAGCAAAACAACATGCATCAAACAGAACTGGCATGGCTTCACTTGACAGCAGCTAGGGACATGTGGCAGACCATATGGAATGCCTACACCTTGGAGCAGTCGGGAGGGGGATAAGAAGCAAACTGAAGACCCAACTCTCTCATCCTCTATGCCTTCTGGGTTAAGTTATCATTCTGTTGTAGTGTGGCATTTTATTCACAGAATAATATGATCACCCATCAACCATCTTAGTGTAGAGATAGCCTAGGTCCGTAGCCATGGCAACAGCATAAAGCAGTGGTCTGCACTTATAGTAATAAAGCTATTGACCATTCTTGGTAGAAGAGTGCATGGCCAGGTTCACCAGGCCCTAGCCAGGGATTCCAACCCTACTGTTTCCTGTCCCTATCAGCCACAATAATCTCAGGAGATACTGTGAATATAGGAAGTAGACTTTTAACTATGAAACTCCATGATTCAGCATCCATATAGTCCTCATTCATGAAGATGTTGGACTTCGGGGCAATGCAGCTGTTTTAGGATCACTCATGTTCCTGTAAGTAGCCATTTCCCCATGCTTCTGGAAATACAATAAATTCACTCATTTACCAATGGGACTTTGGTGGAATTCCTACACTGGCTTCAGTAGTGGCTTGAATGTGAACTGTCCCCTCTAGGTTCTGAAATGTGAACATTTGGTGACACCATTTGGGGAAGTTGAGGAGGTGTGGCATTGCTGGAGGAAGCATACCACTGGAGATGGGCTTTGGGAGTTTATTACCTCAGGCCACGTCCACTGGCTTTTCTCTCTCTCTCTCTCTCTCTCTCTCTCTCTCTCTCCTTCATGTCTTCCTTTGAAATGTGCACTCTTGGCTTCCTGCTCTAGCCTCTATGCCCACTGATTACTGACCTGCTGCCCTGCCATGATGGACTGCTATCAGAAAAGTGACTAATAGAGTTTCTCATTGGTTTCCTACCTGGGGCAAACACATAGATGTTTGCCCAGGTACCCCTAAGGCAAATTAATTTCACAATTGTCTCTGAATGGACACTGTGGAAGATAGGCTTCATGCTAAGTGCTCAGTATTCATCCAAATGCAGGGGTACTGGAAAGAAAGAGCTAAGAGACATTTAGTTGACTTAGGCCCAATGTATATGCTGCTGCAATTCTCCCCTCGTCAGGTACAGCGAAGCCTAACTTCTTGGGAAGGGAATCTGAGGCATAAAGTGATATGTGGGATGAAGAGAACAGACGATGATCGAGCCTACTTGGGAGTAGGTGGGGTCCCACGAATCAGAAAGTATACAAAAATGCATAATTCAAGAGTACGCTTACAAAACTATATAAATACAGTTAGTGAAAAATTAATATAAATAATTAAACAAGCTTAAGTTACTAAAAATAGCCTTTAATAATAAAGAAAACAAAAAGTAGAAATTTTTATCACATAAAGTTTATCACTATAAAACTGGAAGTGAAATAACTGCCAAACTGTTGCACAATTAAAAACAAACATGTAGTTTATAAAAACATGAGAGATTGGAAAGAAACATAAAAATGAGAAAGTATAAAACAAAGTAACAAAAATAAAGATTACAGCAGATTTGACACCCTATCAGGAGACAAGGACATGCTGTATTAAATTTTTAAAATGCTCAAATATGTATTATCAAAACACTCCTCATGGGTCCTTAGATATCTCAGGGCACAGATACCACCTTTGTCTGACACAAAGCATCTCTGACTCTCAATTAAGAGCCTGAAATGTACACATTAATGAGCCTAGCATAAAATACAATGGCCAGAGTTAAAAAAAATTAAGAAATCTGAATGTACACGCTTCAAGAAATTATTTATAACAACATTCAAATTACCCATAATAATAGAAAAAATGATCCTACTTTCTTATTTTCTAGCATGAAAGGAAAAAATAGACATTTGCTAAATGACAGAGACTGCATTTTTTTTCATGGTGTGACTAGATGGAAAATGGAGGAAGAATGCTAACACTTATGAAGATTATCCCTTGGGAGTTTCTCTCTCTCTCTCTCTCTCTCTCTCTCTCTCTCTCTCTCTCTCTCTCTCTCTCTCTCTCTCCTGTGTGTGTGTGTGTGTTTGTGTGTGTGTGTGTGTGTGTGTGTATCTCATTTGTCTTAACACAAAATTGAAAAGAAATACACCATAAACAAGAGAAATCTACCAGCAACTGCTCAATTAAATACTTAAAAATTTTTATTGCAATGAAGGCAAGATACTGTGATTCCTGACTGGCTGCTACTCTATAGCCATTGATGTCATGGTTCTATCAATATGGGCAGAGTCATTTCTGCTCCATGCCTTCCCCTCCATGACAGTGAAATCATATGAAAACCCAAGCCAAAACAAAGGTGTTTTACATTAAGTTGTTTCTGTAAAGTGTTTGGTCACAATGACTAGAGAAGTAATGAATCATGACAATTGGTGCTGAGAGGAGTGGGCTGCAACAGCTTGCTGTAATGGTCTTTGAGCCTTTGTGACCGGTTTACGGGAGGAATGTGGAAGAGTTTACAACAGAACACCAAAGAAGCTCTTAAAGTCTGTAAGGAGAACTTAATGGGCCACTCTGGTGGGAGTTTCAAAAACCAGAATGTAGTTGATAAAAACACAGACAGTTAAGGTCTGGCTCATGAGTTTTCTGTAGGAAACTAGGGTTCAATCGGGAAATGGGCTGGATACAGTTTGTTCTAACAATGTAATGGACAGTCTAGCAATGTTCTGAAGGCTTGAGAGACTGGGCTCAAGACCGATTCATTGAGGAGAGGAAATTCTAAGTCAGCATAGAACTAGTCAATGGTGTGGGTGATGCTTAATGCCATTAGCCAATTTATGGTGAGAGGGAGGAAAACATACAGAAAGAGAGGAAAAACGTGTAGTTTGCGAGCACAGGTGCACTTCAGGTTTTAGACAAGTTCAGTGTGTGAATTATAATTGTTAAGTAGATTAGTGTTATGAAAGAGAAATGAAACACTGTACTGGGATTATGGGGAAGGTAACTTGAGTCAAGACACCACCTATAGAAGTATGAATTACTTTCATTTGAAAACTAAGTGCTCCCTGGAGTTCCTGCTGGTAACCTTGTCCTAAGGAAGGGCTTTCTCAGATTTACCCCATATCAGAGATTGCTGCTGCCATGCTCTGAGTAGGACAGGCACATTTAAACTAGCAGCAGATCTTGGTGTCACCCATGTAGGGCTATTTTTATAGTATAGAAAATTCACCAATGATCAAACCATCAAGGTTTACACAAAGATTTCAGAGAAAAGTGTATTAGGTATGGCAATATGTTGTAGGGTTGGGTACCTGGTATGTAGCACCTGAAGTGAGTGATGTATGAAGCTGTGCAGCTAAAGACTAAATTACAATGGAAATCTCAGAATGTTAAAAGTACCAATAGGTAGAGTTGGCATAAGAGAAAAGCCATGTGCTTCATAAAACAGGGCCATAGTGGTAGAGCCACCAGAGTGCAGATGATGTGATCACATGCCCTAGATGCCAGACATCTCCATCCAGATATGTTTCCTGGTTTACATTTTGCTTGCCCTTTTTTTAAATGCCACACTCCTGTTTCTTGTTTTTGGATGGGAATGTCTACTCTAGGCCATTGTACATTGGAAGAATCCAATTTGCTGCTGCTGCTGTTGTTTTAATAGGGGCTCACAGTTAAAAGGATTGCCTTGAGTCTCAGAAAAGATTGTAAACTTTGGACTTCAGAATAACATTGGAAATGTAAAGCTGTGAAGAACTCTTAAATCTGAACCAATGATTTTCACGTTATGAGCCTATGGAGGCCAATGATGGAATGCCATAGCATGAATGTGAATTGTCCCCCATGGCCTCATGTGTGAAAATTTTATCTCAAAATGGAGACTTTGCTTTGACAGTTTAGTAGAATTTTTGGGACACATGGCCTAGCTAGTGGAAGAAGACCTAGAAGATCATATCCACTCTAGTATCCAGGCCAAACTCTCTCCTGATTGGCTACTGCATTAGCCAACCTCCTCACATTGTAGAAATGCATGCCTGCCTTAGCACCTATGATGTTTACACTCCTGGGAAATTTTGCAGTAGAATTGAAGATGGTTATTTACTTTTTTGCTTACTTATATGTACCCTTGATAAGAACTGTGCCAGAGAACACTTAAAATATGGATACGCTATCATATCATACAGGTGGGATAAAGATAGTTAAGCAATTTCACATGGCTGTAGGTGGTCCATGGGTCACTATGAACCATATGGCACAACTTTTTTCTAGGTAATGATTTGAGAACATATCTTACATGTTTGCAATAGCTGTGATGTGTTCAATTCTAAGCTTAGAAAATAATGTTATGGCATTACTGTCTCTATTTGAAGTTACTCATGCACTAGTGTTATTATCCGTTAAGAGGCCACCAACAGGACTTGCACACTACTTAGTTAATTCACAGAAATTAAAAGAAAAAGGACAAGAAGAAAATGAAAGATAAAGGAAGGAATGGAGGAGGAAAGGTGGGAGAGGTGGAGTTTTTATTTTGGTTTTTATCATATCTTTGTTATACCTTACAGCATTTGCACTAGATCACAGCCAAAAAGAAAAAGAAAAAAAAAAACTAAAAGTACCACACTTAAAACATCTTCCATAGCAAAAGGAATCAGCCTATGATTCAGGTCAACTTTACAGCCAAGAGTAGAAGTCCACACAAACCACAGTCAAAGAATAGAAAAGAGCAGCCTGCACTAAGGGCT
Organism: Peromyscus nudipes; assembly: GCA_902168325.1. Taxonomy (NCBI): domain Eukaryota; kingdom Metazoa; phylum Chordata; class Mammalia; order Rodentia; family Cricetidae; genus Peromyscus; species Peromyscus nudipes. The sequence goes on along the minus strand of CABHPH010065551.1, from coordinate 15,607 downwards.
TCTCAGGTCACTCCACCTTCAGTTTCTGTCATCTACAGGCACCCCTCACACTGTGGAAGGGATCTCAGAGACAGTGTAGAAACAGAGGCTGTAAAGTCACAGGGGATGCCAGTTATCCAAACTTAACCTTCTTTCCCCAGTAACTATATAATGTAAGCTGCAAAATGTTTTGTTTTCTGTCACATCAATAATTTGATTTTATGTGACAGCATCTTCATTCTACAACAAAGATTGATGAACTAACATGGCCTTCTGGTCCACACAAAACCTCTGTGAGATGCTGTTACTTACACACCACTCAGTTCAACAAAATGCCAGAGAGAAAGAGACAGAGTGAGCAGGAGAGGCGGTGAAGGAAGATGAAGGGAGCCTTGAACGTAGCTTTGTATATCCAAGGGATGGACAAGAATAACAACCTAGTCTCCCAACCAAAGCTCCTGCTGGCAAGTGACCTTTAGCCCTTTCTATCCCATATTTCTATCTGCCCTTTAATATTAGATCAATCTTTTTGATAATTCACACTCTCTGATTGACAACTCTAGATTTTCAGGCATATCTTTACATGGCAATAAGTCTTCTTCCCTGGTGATTTGGCAGTTTAGGAGATAAACAGGATAAGGCAATTTAAAACATATGACTACTATGAAAAAAGAATGGAAATTTGGAAGAGATCGCCTATGTTTTTGGTTGTTGTCAGTTTAATACAAATCTAGACATATCTAGGGAGAAGAGATCTCAACTGAGGGAGCATCCCCCATAAGATTATTCTGTATAAAAAGCCTTCGAGGCCCGGGCGGTGGTGGCACACGCCTTCAATCCCAGCACTCGGGAGGCAGAGGCAGACGGATTTCTGTGAGTTCAAGGCCAGCCTGGGCCAGAGTGAGTTCCAGGAAAGGAGCAAAAAGCTACATAAAGAAACCTTGTCTCGAAAAAATCAAAACAAAAAAAAGCCTTCAAGGAATTTCCTGATGGATGGGAATGGCCTATCCAACTCTGAGTTATGCCATCTCTGGGCAGGCTGGGCAGGTGATCCCAGGGTGTGTAAGAAGGGAAACTGAACAACCCAGGAGAAGCAGACTAGAAGCATCACTTCTCCATGCCCTCTACCTCAGTTCCTGCCTCCAGGATCCTGCCTTGAGTGTCTGTCCTAACTTCCCTCAGTGATGGAGTGTAAACGAAGAGTCGTAAGATAGAAATAAACCCTTTACTCCCCACATTGCTTTTGTACATGCTCTTTATCACATCAACAGAAACCCTAACTAGGGTGTCTTTCTTGCTCACCTACTGGTGAAGCCACATGTGTCCATGGCATGGTTCTATGAAGGATATGAAGATACACAAGATTCCCCATCCAAAGGGTCAATTGTGCAATTTGGCACTTATTGTCATGGATTCAACTATGGTAGTCACCAAGTGAAGGGTTCCCAAAGTATGAGAAATGAAATAGATTCTTTGCACATAAAGGAGGGCAAGCAGCTAAAATAGAAGATGGATACTCGGAGTTGGAAAAAAAAGTTAAAGACCAAATAATATTTTTAGATTTTATTTATTCTTTGATAATATCATACATATATACAAAGTATCTTGATCATATCTAGCCCAAATATCCCCTTCCGCTCTACCCAGACCCAACCAGTTCTTCCCCCTTACACTTCCATGTCTTCCTTTTCCTCCTCATCTTCTGTTTCTACTTTTGTTTTATTACCCACTGATTTCTGTTAGCTACCTGCATATGCATGGGTGTGGGACTATCCATCCACACAGCATGGACAATCTACCAGAAGCCAAGACCCAAAAGAAAATGACCCTCCTCCCCCAGAAACTATCACTTACCAATAGCTCTTCAGCTGGACCCCTTGTGGAGAACTTGGCCACTTTGTGATATGGAAGTAAGATGGCACTGGTTAAATAAAAAAAAATATTGGTTACCTCTTACCTCCAAGGGCTACAGAAGACTGGCTAAATGAGCATGCTATAGAAATCTCCAAAAGCATTCACTCAAAATCAGCTTTGAGTAGACATCAGCCGATGATCAACACAGAACATTTAATCTACGTTAGTTCTTAAAGAATAAGGTTGGAAAAATACCAAATGATGGTATTTTCTCCCTCAGTTTCTAAAGAGGAAGTTTACTGAAACGATGCCCTCATAAAGATTTCACTGAAGCTTGAGCAACGGCAGTCTGTGAGTTCACTAGAATAAACTTCATTTATAACTGAATCCATTTTGAAATATCAGTGTTTTGTCAGAAGCATTATTTTTCCTGTTTCTCAGTAAATCTTTGTTCAGTATCTACTGCGGCCAATCCATGTTGTAGAGCGTGTCCAGTGTAAAGTTCAGACCACTATGTCCCTATACTTAAGGAGCTTGAACTTCCTGTTGGAGTGTAAAGCATCTAAGTTGTTTTCTTAGTTGTGGTACAGGCAGGGTGTGATAATGGCAAGAGGGGAAAGCGCAGACTTCAGGTGAAACTTAAGGAAGCAGAAATTATTCCTGTAGCATGGAGGAGGGACAAGAGTTATTATGTTCATGGAATAACATGTCTGAGCTGGGCCTTGAGGGCTACACATGATTTCTACAGCTGTGCATAGAAGCGAAATTAATAATGCAATAAAAAGAACAAATGTTGAAATCTTCTTCTCTAGAAATTATATCATAAAATTTAGGCCAGAGACCTAATTCAGCCTTCCATTTATCAGAATGGAAGACGTGAATTTCAACAAGGTTAAGAGTTTTTCCAAATTCATCATTCCAGTTTGGGAGGACTGAGTTTTTTTTCCCTCTCCGGTATGCGCTCTCTTCATCTGCAACCTGTCCGTCACTCTTTGGTCATTCAGGCCAAAGTATATACTGGTCCACAAGATGATCCCAGCAGTCTGAGATGGGGGGGGGGGCAGTGTACATTCTCTGTGAGATGATAATTGATTCACACAGGAATTTGCCTCTCCCTTGGCCTCATCAGCTCCAGACTCTGAGCAAGTCCTGGCCTCGGTCTTTATTAACTGAGAGTCAAAGCAGATTGTCGTCAAGGAAAGGAATTTATGAGAAGAGCCAACAGTACTTGAAATGCCTCAAACATTACTTTCTTAGATTTGACTCCCTCTAGAGTATGTTGAAGGAAAAGACTTCTCCAGTAAAATCTTTTTTCAATACACATGTTAAGCATGGAAAGTTCAAGTGCTAAAACAAACCCTCCTCCAAACAAAAATAATTTCAATAGAAGCAAAGGCGAAGTAACCCAGTCTTTCTTAATGGATAGCGCTCAAGTGATTTAAATCATTGTCTCATTCACATACTGGTGCCAGCACCAGAGATCTCTGGAGTCAGGTCATTAATGACTGCCTGTGTGATTTAAAGTCTTAAAATTCCAAATTCACAATAATAGCTTTAGCATGAGACTGCTAGTTTCTGTTATCAGCTGATATTTAATAAATTCTCTCAAATCAGATAAACCTATCATCAAGAAGGATTTATTTCTCCAATTTGAAATGCACTAACCCAGTTCTATGAGATTAAACTTCTCGTATCTGGAAGGCACACATATTCACTTGTAAGTGTATAAATGTCAAGTATTTCTTTATGGCTAGTATGCATGTATTAGTTCTATATTGAAAAGAATACAACAGGGACATGCTCAATTCTCACAAACTTTTAACACTGAAATGCGTTTAGAAGAATTCTTTCATGTGATTTGCATGTTAAATCTCAGTACATTTGTCAAATGTGAAAATTTTTTCAGTGACCCTGAATTACATGTACTATACATCATCTGTGTTTTAAAATCTTTAACAGGACTCCAAGGATGGTTAGTCAAGTTTATCAAATTATTTTTGCTTTCCCATCACATTAGGGAGCCTATAAATAAATAAATATGTATGTACTATGAGCAATATTATTTATATATATATATGTGTGTGTGTGTGTGTGTGTATAGTGAGTCATTTTGAAGAAACTTATTAACATACAATAGTAGACCTTATTACAACTACAGACAAGTGCAGACAACCGAAAAATTCATTTACATAAAAAAATTTGTAAATAATAAGAGACAAGAAACCATAAAATCTAGTGTGAATAATAACAGCCATCTGAATTTATTCAAGAATTCTTTTGCTCTTTAAAAAAAAACACATTTTACTTTTGGCAAAAATTACACCTTATGTCATTCTTCCACAGTAATGTTCTTCCAGCAAAGGAAGCTCCAGTAGTCTTTAGGTTCCTCAGCTATTAGTTGATAAGTAAAGTACTTTGACTTGTCTACTAGTATTAATAATTAACCTGATTGATTAATATACATTAAAAGAATAGAGCAAAGTCTTGCTGGTGGGAAACTGTAACAGACTGGCTATTTGTTTGGACACTGGGGTGGATTACGAGTTCACTTTGACTCCCCTGAATACTGAAGACAGATAACTATGCACCTTCGAAAGAACTGGGGGAGAAGAAAAAAAATCCAGTTTCTCACAACTTACAAAATGTAGTGACTAATCTTTGTAATATTGTATTACACAGTCTTGTGATATCTCCTGATAGCAATAGACCAGCTCCCATTCCACAGAGTGGACTCACTTGACTCTCTGTTTATTTAACTGACACTTGTTTGAAAGCCTGGGTGCTTCTTATCCCTTTGAGTCACACACTTGAGTCTGGGAGCCTCTGCTCTGGCACTTTTAGCACCTCATTAATTACTAACTGTAGCAAAGTCCTGCTGTTTTGCAACTCGACTGCCTTTGTTGGGAAATCACAAGCCCTTGCTAGAATGAGAAAGCAGAACAAGAGTTATCAGCCAAATGCTCAGTTTGGCTGCTTCTTACAAAGGCTAATTATCTTAAAGTCTTGTAGTTTCTCTAGATAGTCAAGCTAGATAAGCTCACTCATTGGAACTTGAGAGTTCCTTTAAGTTAAGCACCAGGGGAATCCAGGGAGCACTGTTGTTGTTTTTCCTGGAAGGAGTTAAATAGCCATCAAAGTTATACCTAAGAATTGGGGATGAAACAGAAAAGAGGCCCTCCTTCCCACCACAGGCAAGGTGGTCAAGGGGAGCTCAGAGACCATCCATAGGCAACTGAAGCACTCAAGACCCCCTCAGCAGTCCCTGCTCAGGCTTTTCATTTGACACTCAATCTGTGCCCTCACTTTCTGTTTACTGGTTGCACATGCAAGCCCTGACCTCCTCTTCACAGAAAATAAATCAGTAAATAAACCCGCCAGAGGATCCACTCTGTGGTGTCCTCTATCTGTAACACCTTGCCATGTGGTCCACATACTTTTGTATGGAGATACTTGAGATATGTGGTGTTTCTCCCGCAATGAACTCATCATAAAAATAATTTCTATTCATCCATGTTTGGTCTTGAACAAATTCCTGAGTGAAAACAAAATTTTACCGAGAATGAGCCATAAAACTAACGGGGTCTTCTGTGACAGGGGGTAGCTATATTGAACAAACACAGTAATTATACTCCCTAGTACTCTTAGAAATGTGTTGCCTTTGTGCCATGTAAAGAAACTGTATGTTCTCAGAGTGGCTAGTTCTTGTTCTGACAATCACATAAAAATGAAATAAACCTAAAGGTGAGCATTCCATGGTCTGAAGAATTGCTTTTCTCTCCCTTCATATTGAATCACAAGACTTAGCTAACCATTCTGTTAAGACTATTCTACCCAATGGCCTGTTATCATGTTTGAAAGGCACTCTTCCAGCAACTTTTTTCCAAACAAGGAGAGCCCTCTAGGATTCTTAGCTTCCCTGGGTAGCTCAGGGGTTCTTGATAATGAGCCGGTGACTTAGCTGATTGGAGCCCCACCCCTTCAGATGCCCCTGCTTATCAGATATTTTAGAATCTTTATCTCATCTCACATTCTCTACTTTGCATATTTTCCTCTTCACCTTTTGTCTTCTGATGAAGGTTGTGAGGACAAGTCCCTCTTCAAGGTCACCAGATTGAAACAATCTGAGATGCAGGCTAAACATACTGACATCAGCTTTCTGTGCAAATTCAGACTAAGGATTCAGTGGTTCCAGCAACATAGACAGATTTTGTTTTTCATTTAACAAAGGGTTTAAGTGACTCTTGCCTTTAGGTTCATTTGAACATGAGTAGAGCAGTGAGTCCTAAAGCTGGGACACACTACAATCTCCGGAGGAGTGTTTAAATCATACAGACACCTATTCACCATTCCCCAGCTCTGATTCAATTGTGTTGAAGTAGAGCTCATTCTTGGTGCTTTTCCATGCTCTTGGGTTGTTATGTGTCTTGACACCAATTCTTTAATCATTCTCCTACAAACCCTGGGGAAAGGGTTGAAATGGCTGATTAGATTATGATTTAGTAGGGTCAAAGTAGAGCCTGAGAGTCCATGGTTCTAACAAGTTTCCAGTTGTTATTGATCCTGCTGGTCTTTGGACCACCTATAAAACCTATTGAACAGAGTGCTTGAGAATTGAGCCAGAACTCAAGGTACTGTCTCCTTCACCCTCCATCCTTTCTATACACACACACACACACACACACACACACACACACACACACACACACA
>CABHPH010065550.1:0-11787 GCA_902168325.1 Peromyscus nudipes | reverse complement strand
GGGGGGGGTAGATCTGGCTGGGTGGAGAGGCTCCATGTGGTGTGGGAAGGGTCTGTGGGTGGGTGAGGGGCCAGCAGGGCAGGCCTTGACAGAAACCTAGGGGTTTACTGTGCAGACAGGGGTGGCTAGACCAGACTGGAGCACTGATATGGGACAGGGGCTAGATCTGACTGGCTGGGGAGGGTCAGGCCCACTGGCTTGACCCTGAGAAGGACAGGCAGGATTGGGCTAGGTGGAGAGGTTGGGTATGGTGTCTGTGGTTAGTTCTTTGCTGCTCTGCACGGGTAACTCCTGCCCATCTTCCACTGACGGGTGGTGTTTGGGAAGCTCTGCTGTTACGCTGTTAGAGCCACCATTTATAAAACCCGAGGGGACCCGATGTATGTAGGAGTCTCACTTTTAGGAAAGAGAAATGTGCCTTGATCTGGTGGCGCACAACCAGGGTAGGGCCGAAGTTTACACGGTGGTGCACATGCCTGAATTCTGCTCACTGTCTGGTGGTGTAGACACACACCTTGGCATAAGTACCACTGGCCATCTTGGGTATGTTTAAACTGAAAATGAGTCATTCTGAGAGGGAATGCACATTTTCTTTAAATTGTGAATTTCATGGCTATCTAAGTGATTTTAGGTCCTACTTACTATTTTGGAGAGCATTGCCTATGCTGACATCTCTCAGCAGAACAGAAGGCTTTCTGATTTGAAAAATACTGCATTAAAGATGAGTTCACATCAGAGAAATGAAAACCCACATCACAACAAGAGACCACTTCACAGCCGTTAGGATAACTGTCATAAGAGAAATAGGAAGTCTCAAGGGTGGCCAGGGTGCAGAGGAGGAGGGACATCTGTGCACTCCTGGCTGGCATGGAATGACGCAGCCACTGAGGAAAACTAAACAGTGGTTCCTTAGAATTTTAAATACAGAATCATAAGATGCCCGGCTGTAGCTGGAGTTTTCCTGTGTCCTGGCCTGCCAGCAGTCAGGGCAAATCTCTCCCACTGGCATCCCTCAAGTAAACACACAGAGACTTATATTGCTTACAAACTGTATGGCCGTGGCAGGCTTCTTGCTATCTGTTCTTATATCTTAAATTAACCCATTTCCATTAATCTATACCTTACCATGTGGCTCGTGGCTCACCGATGTCTTACATCATGCTTCTCCTCACAGTGGCTGGCCACATCTCTCTGACTCTACCAATTCTCCTCTCTTCTAGTCCCGCCTATACTTCTTGCCTGGCTGCTGGCCAATCAGTGTTTTATTTATCAATACATTCACAGCATAGAGAACATCCCACAGCACCTGGCTATTCTCCCTCCAGGTGTAGAACCCAAAGAACAGAAAGACTCAACTGACTCACAGAGCCAAAGGGTGGAAGCCACTCAGATGCTCCTCAGTTGATGACTGGATAGACTTCAGTACACACATGTTCTTCAACCTGGAAAGCAAATGGAAACGTGACACATACTGTAACATGTGTGTATCTTGAAACACCATGCGAAGCCACACACAAAGAAGAAATATTGTATGGTTTGGAGGTAGAAAGTAGAGTGCTGGTTGCAGGTGCTGAGCTTGGAAAAAAAAGGGAGTTAGTATTTGATGGACACATGGAATGATGATAAGGATGCTGTTTAGATGGGTCATGAATCATGCTACTGAATCTTACAACTTACATGGCTAAGATGGTAGTTTTAATGTTACCTATATTTTTATCACAAGCAAACATTTTAACTCTCTATGGAAGGCATGGTGCATCGCATCAACCAGGAGAATGGAAACCATGTGAGTCGGGCACGGAGAGGGGTATAGTCAGTGTCAGGAATTGGTAGACCGTGTTGGAAAACTGGAGAAGGGGGCAGAGAGTCTCTCAGACTGTGATGGCAACAGAGGAACCAAGGGAGGGTTGGAATTATTAGCATCTGGACCCTTGGAACAAGGGACAACATCCCTTCTCCTGACTTCATGGGAGAGTAGGAGGCTCCTCTGGGAACGACTGGATAGTTGCAACTGGAGTCAGGGACACCTGTAGGGGTGACGCTGATTGGAAAAGCCGGGAGACAAGAGCAATTGTAACCTCCCTCCTCAGGGTTCCAGCCTCAGCCCTGCAGCCTCCTGAAGAGACACCTGGTGGTTTGCAGAGCTCTAGTCTCAGCCTCAAGAAACAGAATCCAGGGGAGACTGTCAGTCCTTTAGCTGCTAGGTAGGCACCCATATCCCAGCAGGTGATTACTTGCTGTGGTACCAGCACAGAGAAGCAGCTCTAGACTCCCTGGCACAGCATGCTGCTGTGGTGGTCAGCCCGATCCCAAATATGCTGGAAAGAAGTGCAAACTTTGGATTCCTCATAGCCGAATCACGGACTAACTTCTAATACATCCGAGGACTCGGTGCCCTTGGATCTCAGCTGAGAGAATGCCTCGGGCAGGACTGAGGCACTTGGGAAACAGCTCTGTTTAACATGGGTATATTAACTTGCTATTGATTTTTGTTGGTGTGGTGGAGTGGAGAGGCATAGAGAGAGGCTCCCCAGGCAATCTTCTCACAGAGTAGAGTATGGTAGCGTTATGAGTGGTGTAGTGTGCCCAACTACTTCCTCACATCCAGTAGACCTCAGCTTGTTTCTTTCTCTATCCCTTGTCTCTGTGCATAGACGCGTGCTGGTTCACAGGCATGTGTGTGTGCTCATGCATGTAGACACTAGAGGTCAATGTCTAGTTTCTTTAAATGTTCTTCACCTCACTCACCCTGTTGAGACAAAGTCACTCCTAGAACCTGGTAACCTCCCATTGGCTAGGCTAGCCGGCCAGTGAGCCATGGGATCCACCGTCTCTGCCCGCCTTGTACTGTGGTCACAGATGTGTACCACCATGCCTGGCTCATTTATGTGTGTGCTCCTGTGCTGCAGATCCCAACTCAGGTCCTCAGGCTCGTGGGACAGGCATTTTATAGACAGAGCCGTCTCTCCCGTCACACCCCACCCCCATCACTATCTTTTCTCTGATCTTCAGACACCACCAGGGGAAATGTTAAACAAGACCTTAATATAACCTAATTAGACTTAGCTAATAGGATTAACTAAAAAATGCAATTATGCAGATTTTTAGAAAACAAACTCGTAAGTCAATGGTAATTTTTTTTTCAGATTTGTAAAATGGAATGGGATCATTGTAAAACAGTCAGGAGGTTTGGGTTAGTGTGAGGGGGGAGAGATGCTCACCATCCCTTGACTCTGAGAGAACCACTGATAATACTGTGCCAGCTTGACTCTGTTTTTGTTTTTGTTTTTGTTTTTTTGCTTTTAGCTCTATGCATTTAATAAACCTCCTCCCCCACAAAGGTGTTAACGTTTACTAGAACTTTCTGTGCCAGGCCTGTGCTGTGTAGTCCTCTGCTCTGGATTGTATCATTGGAGTCTTATAATCATGCTCTAGTCCCTGTCAGTTACCGCCCCCGTCACGGATGACTAAACTGAGAATAGAGTGTTCGCGTAGCTAGCACAAGGATGGGAGTCCGGCCATTCATGAGCCTGGGCCATCGCGTGGCATCCTCAGACACCACTCTTCCTTCAGCTGAGAGTCTCCGATGTAAACAGTCCTGTCCCAGTGTTTTATTTTACATCTTGACTTGAACGTTTCCCAATATGACTGCAACTCACTTATTAAAGCTTTCAAAAACTGCCTTCAGGGTCTTCTGTAAGGGCTACCCATCCTTAGCATAATAGTTCCCAGGCCTGGGCCTTGGGTTGTTTCTGTTATGGATAATAACTTGAGCTTCCAATTAAAAAGTTCAGTCTCACCCCCTGCCAAAGAAATAATGCAGTGAATAGAAACCATATTTTGAAGTTTAAATTACAAGCTCCTGGTGAGTTCTGAGGATCACTTTAAAAAGAATATTTACTGACAGCTATACAGAGACGCATAGGTGTCAGTTGGAGATGGATCGGCCTTTTCCTTCCTCAGCTCTCTTCTTCCATCTGTTTTCCTAACGGTCCTGCAATGCAGAGATGCTCTCCATTTTAGGAAGGAAAATGTCAGGTCACTGGCTTGCCCAGGGGCCCGTAGCTCCCCATCCCTCCAAACCCTAGTTCTTTCTACACTGCCCATGCTCCCTCCCTGGTCCCCAGTCACCGCTGCCTTTCAAGTTATAACGTTAAGGAAAGCGTGGCTGTCGAGGGTCCTTACGGGTTTGTTTTTTTCTGACTGTGAGGTGCTCAGATTCTAGCCTCTGTCTGCGTCTTCTGTCGGCCTTCAGTGAAGCCTGGTCCCCATCCCTGCACGTCCTCAGTGGTCAACATTTCTTCCATGCTTGGCAGTGCTGGTAGAGTTGGGTGCTCTTTATCCCATAGTGTGGGACAAAGGAGAAAACAAATCGAATTGGTGTTTTGTGTTTCCTTTCACAGAATTTTTAAAGCCTGCTCAAATGTTTTCACCAGGAGGGTCCGATTTGTGAGTTAAAAAAAAAAAAAAAAAAAAAAAAAGAATCCCTTTTAAGATAAAATCTGTTTTGTGAGAAAGGAAATGTTCCCTATGGCACCAGCGGAGGGGCTGCCTTCTGGAGCCACTTCATTTTTTGTGTGTAGGTTTAATTAGGAAGTGGCGTTTCGTTGTGGGAACAGGGATCACAGAGGAATCTTTGTTGTGTGCGAGCCCTGAGACAAGAGTTGCTGGCTTGGGGGGGGGGGGGGGAGTCGTAGAGTCTCATTAGTTTAGATGTCCATTGTGTTTTGTTCCCTCAGATCTCTGATAAAATTGACAAGAATTGGGTGGTGGACGCTATTGATACACACACACACACACACACACACACACACACACACCCCGTTGGCTAAGGACACTGACAAGGTCGGTAAGAAAACTGGCAAACTGCCTTCCTGAGACACCCTGAAAGATTCGTAGACCTTATGTGTAAATTGTGACCTTATGCCAAATGGGTCTTGGCTTGGTGCATTTGAAAAAAAAAAAAAAGTTCTACATTAAGAGGGAAAAAGTTCTACAGCAAGGCAGTTCCCCTCCTGCAAGCATGGTCCCAGAAGCGTCTGTCACCACACACTGCTGCTATTAGGTCATTGTGATGCGCTTCAGCATTTGTACTGACCTCCCCAGCTCAGATGTAAAGTTTTTCTGGCATTTGTTTGGCAAAACAAAGAGAAGAAATCTGTAGCTCTTCATGATGTTTTAGAAGTCACCCACACTGTCCCTGCGGCTCACACAGGGTCACTCTCCTGTAGTCTCCACAGTGTATCTTTTCATCAGCCGTTGTCTAGCATCTCATCTGATTTTTCATCCACGGTGACCCAATGGTGTGTAAGAAATCAGTGTTGACAGCTGTGGTGTGCCAGCCAGGGACAATCACCCTGTCGCTTGGGGGACTTTGACAAACACTCCTGTTGTTCTTTTTGGGTTCTACGCAACCTTGGACATCTTGTCTGTCTCAGCTTTTCTGGCTGGGACCCGAGCGGGATTCTGGGAAATGAAGGAGGGTGGTTTGGCAAGATTCTCTCACAGTAGGCTTTTCCCATTCCCAACTGTTTGGCGTCAAAAATCAAGCTGCTTGTGCATTTGTGAACACAAAGGGCTAAGCAAAAAGATAAATTGTAATTTCTGAAGAACTAGTTGAGACATGCTTTACAGTGTGGAATCCTTTCTAGCTCCCCCACCCCCCTTGTGATACAGTGTTTCACTGTGTAGCCCTGCCTGGGTAGGCTGGAACTTGCTATACGGACTAGGCTGGCTTTAAACTCATGGAGATCTGCCTGTCCCTGCCTCCCTGATGCTGGGATTAAAAGTGTATGCTAATAAACCCAGCTGCCAGGTGATTTTTATGCTTCCAGTGGATCATTTCTTTACACAGAAATGCATCATTCTGATTTAGAAGTAATACAGGATATAACAGGAACTTATAACAAATTATAAAACAAGAGGCCTGGGGAGATGGCTCAGCAGTTCCCTAAAAACTCATGTGAAATTCAGGTGTGTGTGGCAACCTGCCTCTAATTCCAACCTGGTGAAGCAGAGACTAGGGATCCCCAGAGCCAGCTGACTAACAAGAGTAGCCACATCAGTGAGCTCTGGGTTGGACTGAGAGACCTTGTTCTAACACATAAAGTGGACCAGTGATTGAGGATGAGTCCTGACTTCAATCCCAGACCTCCACATTCACAGGCACATATGTAAACATGTATCCACACATATGCAAAAATATACACACACACATATGCACACATCCCACAAACGTGAAAGATGACGGAAAAGGAATTTTTTTTTCTAATCACCTGCAGTTTTAACAACCAGAGTTTACCTTCTGCCCTGCTCATCATCTGTGAGCCCACTGTACATATTTAGTAATTAAATACATCATGGAGTTGCTACTCACTGGGTTCTGGAGTCTCAGGATTTGCTGATGCACAAGACAATTACCATATCCAAGCAAAACTCTCAGTACAGAAAAAGCAAGTTCCTTATCTATACTCACCAATATAGCAACGTCTCTTTGGTCATCCGTTTGGAGAAGACCTGGTCCCTCCTGAGGTTGTGCTGTAGTGTCGGAAGTGGGTGGTCAGCACTCAGCTTCTGCTCCGAGGTGCTGCCGATGTATGGAGAATACACAGGAAGGGGCCTGGGGGAGGCATCTCACAGAAGGACTCACTGAAGGTTGGAAGAGGAAATGGGGGAGCATGTGCAGGGGACAGAAGCACCAGAAGGACTTGCAGCAGAGAAAGTGAAGTTGAGAAAGTGTGGAGTTGAGATGCATGTTCGGTCCTAAATGTTTTCTCCCACTTTTCTGCTTGAACAGCTGTAAGGACTGGACTCTCCCCCAGGTATCAGGATACCAACCCCAAACCCAGGTCCTTTATGTTATAGGCATATTACATATGTACTAATCAATCCTTGTGCTTACTTGGAATCGTCACTAGCTGACATGGAATACCTCACTCATCAGAGTGAATGCTGTGTAAGCATTTGCTATTCCGCTTTGTTCAGAGAACCGGATAAGGAAGAACCTGCATGTGGTCAGTACAGATGCTGCCATCAAAGCCTGACAGTAGCACATGAGGGGGTGCTGTCACGTGATGTTCAGTAGTATGTGCTGGAGCCACTGCAGATCATGACATGGTAGGGGTTCTGGCACAGACATGGATTATCAGCACTGCTGTGAGCTCACCAGAGTGCTGTGCCCAGATGAGGAGGGCTCGCTGTCAATTGCAGACAGTCAATCACACAGATCTTGAGTGGACGGTTGGATGGGTTTAAGCCATGCACTAATCAACTGTGGACCATTCTTGTCACCTCAGAGAACATGTCCCCATGCCCTTCCCAGGCTGTTGCCTATCATTTTCACCCTCTCTCCAGCCAGAGAAACCACTGCTCTAACTTTTCAATGAGTCCACGCAATGATATATAACTTCCTACCAAGGGGATCACACCCCACATCTGGCTTCTTTCTCTGAGAGTCCTGCTGTGGTCTGCCCCTTGTCTTTCCGAGCAGTGTTTCATTTTATGAGTGCACTGACATTTGTTTATCCATTCCTTGGCAGGGTGGTTTTCAGCTTTTGGCCATTGTGTAAGAGCTTCTGTGAATATTCTTGTAAAAGTCTTTTCTGGGTGTATATCTTTATTTTTTCAAGGAATGGAATTAACCAAAGATATGAGTATGTTTAACTGTAGGACAAATTAGTAAACCATAGCCCAGAAGGGGGATGCAACACAGAACACAGAACTATTAACTCTTCTTCCAGAAGTCCAGGTCTCTTACCAGCCTATTGCCCAGTACTTACAGACTGTCTCTCATCACATGATCATTGTTGGCTGCGCCAAAACTGGGCAGTATTGGCTTTGTCTTTAGGGCCATCAGCTAAATTCCTATAACAGTGTCTAAAGACTGAACAGTACTTTATTACATAGATACATAATGCTTTATTTCATGTGTTACTACAATTGGACACTTAAAATGTTGCTTCTTGTTTGAGGCCACTATCAATCATACTTTAATATTTCTGTGGCTGTGGTGTTGATTATTTTTCTCATTGTGGGGTCTTCAGGGACTTCAGGATTGGAATTCAGGGCCTTACGCATGCTAGGCCAGTGCTCTACCATTGAGCTACATTCCGGCCCCTCAAATGCAATCTTTATTAGTTTGGGTTTTTTTTTTCAAATATATTATTTGATTTACATGTCCATGGTGACTGAGAGTCTCACAACTCCTTAGCATCATGATTAAAAGGCCCCTGCCTCTCCCCTCCCCTTCTCTTCTTCCCCCTCCCTCTCTTTCCTTTTGAATTTCAGAGAATTAACTAATCAATAACTCACTTTTATCTTGTCATTATATTGGACATAGATCTAGGAGCACCGGGCTGAATACAGTGTTTGGTCTTTTTAATTATCTTCTCGTGTATGAATTATGTTTTGATCATTAATCTCCATCAGGGCTGTCCCATTGCTTTGTAACCTGGCAGTGATGTTTTGCAGTGTTCAAGGATCGGTGCCTGGATTTCCGACTGTCTTTCTAGCGATAGAGAACACAGCGGACTCCCTGTGTCATCATTTTGAGAGGTTATCAGATGGGAACTATGGCCCTTGGGGAGTGGGGAGTGATGGGGCATCAGACGCCTCAGAGCCTCATCGTGCATTTGCTGAAGGGTTTTCTCATCCCTGTTTCAGCTGAGGCTCCAAACCCGAAAATCACATCCATTGTATGCTGTGAATAATGCAGCGGGCTGTGGGATATCCTCCTCAGGATTAAGGCTATCTCATGAGAAGCATTAAACTGAGTTTTAGAGTTCCCTGGGTTGAAGGAAATTTAAAGAACTCTAATCACTAATAACGCACTACCTTTTGGTAGATAGAGTGACCCGGGTGATGGAACTGTAAACCTTAGTTCTGATGAAATGATGACAATAGGAACAGACTCACTAGTGAATTGGCAGGCTGTTGATGGGAGTGCATTTCCTTAGTGCTGGGGCCCCTTTGAAATCTGCACACACATAATGCCGTGCAGCGATAATGCTGTCTGTCCAAGGATGGTACTCATATGCGAAAGTGTTTCCCCAAGATTATAATGGACCTGAACTCCCAGCCAGTGCTCCATATTCTTTATTGTAGTCTTTTCCTTTCTGTGCCTGGATATGTTTAGATTCATAAATGCCCCATGTCACAGTTCCCTGCACTGTTCAGTACAGGAGCATGTGGACAGATGAAAAGCCTAGGAGCAATTGGCTGAGCCATAGGGATGAGTGTGTAGTGGGCAGCGCCATGCAGGGTCTGTAAGCACACTCTGGTGTTCACAAAATCCCCTAATGACACATTTCTCAGAGTGTGTCCCCAGTGCACATGACTGTACTTAGTGAAAGGTGCCTCCTCCTCCAGCCTCCATCTCAGCCTTGCTAAGGTATGGAAATGATGCCTGGGAATCCCTGGGATCAAGTTTTAGAACTGCAAATAATTAGCTAGATGCCACAGCTGTACAAACCAAGACGTCCTGGGAAAGCCGGAGAGGCTGTAGGATTACTTTCCGGCTTCAACTGCAGACTGCAGTGCGCTAAGCCTTCTTAGGATTGATAATTACTAGAGCATGTTCCTAATAGTTCTACTTGCTTTTTTTTAAATTAATAGTCTCTTAAGGTTTTAGATTTATAGAAAAATTGGACAGAGTTATAAAGAATTTCCATAAAGCCTCAGCACCATAGTGCTTGGGTCACATTTGGACTTTCATAATTGACCTTTTAAAAGTAAACCGTAAAGTGACCGACCTGGTGTATTTTCAACCGGCCTGATGTTTCTCACCTACAGTAGTGAGGTAACCAGAACTGGCTGTCCTCAGATTTAACTTCTCTGCTTTCTCCACTCTTCATTATCTCGGGATCAGAGACATCTTTGTTCTTCCTCTGATGATGTGCAGAAAAGCAGCCCAGTGGCCATCAGGAACGGCTCCATTGAATCAGCAGGCTTTTAGGGGTCACCACAGCTCGGTTCTAGCCTTTGATGGGTTCCCATGCTGCTTAGCTGTTGTTCAGGTTACAGCACCCAGGAGTAAGCATTCTGTTGACCCATGGGGCTTTCTACGCAGACCATCTGTTGGGCCGCTGGCAGCCCCTAGCCGCTGTGGGCGCTGGGCTTTGCTCTTGGTAAAGTGTCTTCACATGCCGGAGCCTACTAAGAACCTGATGGAAACAGTGTGACAGAAAGGGCACTATTTCAAGCATCCTCTGCACCGTTCTCTTGACCTCCAGCTTGCTGGTTTATTGCGGTCTCTAGACTTGGCCCCTGCCTGGAAATACCACATCCTGCTCATCTCAGTGCACGCTTCTCAGTCTTCAATGGAAAACTGTGTCATGATTCCTCACTCACTTCCATCTCCTTTATATTTTCTTTCTTTTTTTAACAAAAGTTTGTTTGTTCTTATAAATTATACAGAATATAAAGTTTACCACTTTAGACATTTCAAGTGTAGAGTTCAGAGGCATGTAGTGTATGCAGTTTGTCCAGTGCAGCCATCCCCCGGCCTCAGATCCTTTTTATCTTCCCTGTTTATCCAACACCAACTCTACTTTTCTCTCCCAAGTCTTGGTCATGGCAACAACTATCCTTTCCAAAAAAAATTATTTTTATGTATTTGTATGTGTGTGTGTGAAGCAGACATATGCCCGTGGAGGCCAGAGGTATGGGGATCCCCTGGAGCTGCAGCCATAGGTGGGTGCCAGGCATCTGATGTGCAAGCTGGGAGCTCAATGCAGGTCCTCAACAAGAGCATCTCTCCCTCATCTCTCCAGCCCTGACGACAGTTCTTTCCGTGAATCTGACTACTCCAGGCATCCTAGAAGTAGAATAATACTATTTTTGTAATCTTGTGTCTTGGGTTATTTCTCCTAGTGTCATGACCTCTAGGATTGCCCATGTTGAAGACTGTATCAACATTTTATTGCTTTTTAAGACCAGATAGCTTTCTATTGTATGTATTTCCCAAATTTTACCTAATCAGTCATCCATGGATGGATATTTGGGTTGTTTCCAACCTGTAGCTATTATGAATAATGCAGCTATAAACACTGGTGAATAAATAACTTTTCAAATGCATCCACTCTCTTCCAGGCACATACCATTATTGGAAATGTTGAACCATATGGTAATTCTGTTGTTTGATTTTTTTTTTTTTAAGGAACACGTAGTATTTTTCACAGTGGCTCACTGTTTTATATTCTCACCAGGCTTCTATATCCAAAATATTTCCTACATATTCTTCATATTTACATATTGTTTTTGATGAGCTTTAAATGTATTGATTTATCAGCTCAATGTCCAACAACTTTCAGATGCACAGTGAAGTGAGATGTCTCGAGAACGAAAGAGGAGTCTTCACATAGGATTCGGATGAAGAATTCATATCCAGAGCAAAATCTTGCTTGCACAAAAAGGGACTCTCTGATCTCTCCAGTGCAGAAACTCTTAATGATTCAGTCAGTGACCAAAGGAAGGGAAACCTCCCATTACCGCTCTTAGCAATGGTAAATGTGTAACTCTGCAGGGTAGTGTTACGTGGAGTTGGTTCAGGAGAGAGTTTCCCAGCTCTTCCAGGCAGAGCCCTCAGTAGGGTTTGTGAGGCGAAGTGAGGGGGGCTTTTGCTCGCACAACTTTCCTGGTGTTTTCCTTTGAGGAGAGGTGTGGAGGAATATGAGGCCCTAAGCCTTTCATGACTGCTGCGTCTGCTGGGCCAGCACCAAGTCAATGTGCAGACTCTGTGTGTGTGTGTGTGTGTGTGTGTGTGTGTGTGTGTGTGTGTGTGTGTGTGTG
>CABHPH010065549.1:0-23639 GCA_902168325.1 Peromyscus nudipes | reverse complement strand
GGGACTAGACCTGCCTGGACTGAGTCCACCAGGTTGATCTCAATCCTCGAGGGAGTCTTTGCCCTGGAGGAGATGGAAATGGGGGGTCGGCTGGGGGGAGGAGGGAGAACAGGGGAATCTATGGCTGATATGTAAAGTTGAATTATGTTGTAAAATAAAATAAAATAAATTAAAAAAAAGAGTATGTCCCCATCCTTCTGTGGGATGAACAGGAGGAGGCATTCTAGACAACAAAGAGGAAAGTAGACAGATTATCAAGGTGTCCAAGGTAAGCTGTAGCTGGCATCTGCTTTGAGTAGTCTGGATGATAATTAATTCAACAAAACAGAGAAATGTTACTTCCCCATCTGCAGTAGTCACATTCATATCAGTTCACTCTGAGAGTCCATCCTAAGCTAACTGCTCTCTGGTGCTACTCATATTGAATGATGTGTATAATGTACTTCATGCATATTAAATGGCAAATTATCATGTGCTATTTGAACAAATGAGATGCTGATCCTGGAATCAAAACTACAACCTCCCTCTCACATTTCAAACTCAGACATGTTTGTTTCAAAGTGTCCTCTAAGACCCTTGTGTCTACAGATGTGCTGGCCCTACATTCTATCATGAAGAGAAGAGAGAGGACCAAAACAGCCCAAGATTAAGAACATTTTGCTTTTGGGAAAAGCTGGGGACACCATTGTCCACATGGTTCATTATGGACTGACATGTTCACATGTTATATAAATACAACAGGTTTCCAGAGTATGAATTCCAACATACAGATGAAAGAATTTTTGTGAGAAATATGTTTCATCACCTCTTTATTCAGGAATGAGTATATACTATTCATAACTCCTTAATCAAAAACAGGTATATTTCCCTCATTATTAATAATTCATTGAGTTCCTTTGTCTTAAGTACAATTACTTATAGAAATTAGTTTGAGGAGAAGAGTTGAATATTATCGAAGATATCCTATTAAATTTGCAAAAACAATAATATTTTTAAGACAAGATGAACTTATGGGCTGATATAGATATCTTTATGACACTTGCAAAATTGTTGCTTACAAGATGTAAGTTAAAGATTATGAAATCAGATAATGGTAACTTGTTTTTGATTTACTTTTCATGAAGATGAGGCTATAAATCTACAGGGTTGTGCTATAAAAGTCCAAATTCCACAATTATCCTAGATTTTTCAATAATCATAATGAACCAGGCATTTTTCAGTGACATCTGTAGTTGCAAGAGCCTTCAGCATGGTTTTAGGTAGTTGGTCTAGAATCTGACTCAAAGATGACTAAAATATTGAGACAACAGTACATACTACAGACCATGGCACAGGGTGAATACTTAGACATAGACAGAGCTCAAAGGATGACACAAAGGAAATATATTTAAATAAACTTTGAAGATATTCCTGGAGAAACTTTAGTTGTAGGGGAAAGGTTTTGGTTTACAGCAGATTTTTTTTTTGTGTGTGTATATTTTGGTCAATCGTGGATAACTAGTAAATACTCCTTTGAGTATGCTTCAGCACATGTTTAGAGGGTTATTTTCTCTTGGTTGTATTCTCTCTTGAGTATATTTTATTGTGCTAAGAATCTAGACCACAATTCAGACACAGAATTAAAGTTCAGAGAATGCATTTCTTTGCTCACCTCCTTGTTTAAAGATACTGTTCTTTCTCCAGCATCATGATTTTCATATTATACAGATTCATTTCTAAGATCATACTTGTAGCTCAAGGTGAAATATTATACCACCCTTAACAATGGTTTTTCATTATACACTAGTCTGTTATTTATTACAAAACTAGACATTTTTTAATGTATTCTTAAAAATACTTTCTTTCCCCACCAAACTATGGCTGTGGAGATGGCAGATATTCTGTTTTATTAATGTAGTTTTCTCAGTGTTATCAGACAGGTTCTAATGAAGTTCCCTGCTCTAAAAGTCCTGATGCATTTGAATTTCCCTCCCATGTGTTGGGATTCAGTCATGCTTCAGTACGCCAGGCTTATATTTTTCTTTGCTCATGTTCTTCAGGTTTTCACTCAGAACTTGCAACCTCTTGATACATAGTTCAAGTTAGAGGATAAAATCACAACTCATTTTATTTTAGAAACATAAGAAGTTCTGATATTAGTAGACTCATTATATAAAAATATGCTAAAAATTATAATTTGAAGATATGAAAAAGTAAAATTACAGCATTGTGTAGCAGAGATCATGGGTATACATATATTTGCCTATGCATTATCTAGTACTTACAAAAAGGATGGAAGGAAGTATATATTATACAAAAATAAATGTAAAATTGATGGGTATAGAAAAAGAATCACAATAGTATTGCCTAAGGAGAAACATAAACATGGGTAAATTATAAATGGGAGTGTGTGTGAGAAATGATTCTTCAGTGGTGATGCCTGTATTCATTAGATTGTAGAGGCATTGTGCACCCAACGTTGAAAAAGAAACTAGACCAATGAGAAGGGCTGTAGCTATGGGATGTCAAAACTTGGAACATAATTACTAAGTAAATAAAGACTTGGGTAAAGTGTTGACATTTGCTACAACATGGGTTATACAGAAAACACCCTGACAAGCTAAAGGAGTGATTTGCAGAAGCCGAATATTACCTGTGGGTGGGAAGTAAGGGAGAGTTTGCTACATCGCAGGAGTTATACAAAAAGTCTAAAACTAAATAGAGGAGATGGTCGTTTGACTCTGTGAAAGCATTTTTAAAAATCACTGAACCACCTATTTATAGAGTGAGCTTTGTAGTATAGGAATTTCATCCCTGTAAGGCTGCTGCTAAAACTTAGAAGAAAATTTGAGGCATAAAATAATGCCAGAAATGATCAAAATTGGGTCTCATTCAAAAAGACAGGGCATAGATAGAGCCTCCCAATTTCACTACATCGTATTAGTTTCTTATGCTTTGTGTGCTTGGTGTATAATTCTTTTTAATTGAAAATTATGCTGGCTTAGTGGGTTCAAGCACCTGCCATCAAACCCAACAGCCTAAATTTGGTTTTCATACCCCACAGGTGGAATGAGGCACCCAGTGTTGAAGGCTGCCCACTGGTCTTAGCATCTCATGTGGTGCCACACACACACATATAAACAATGAATAAATAAATTTGCAATTAAGATTTGAGAAAAATTAAATTCCATATGTTCCCAATATCATAATAAGTAAATAAAAGATAACGAATAAATACATTTATGATTAAAAATTGAGAAAAACTAAATATCCAAATGTGTCAAATTTCACAATAAGTAAATATTAGATATTTATTCTATTTGAGAGATTTTAATTCATAAAAATAAATAAAGTACTTGATAAAACTATAAACACACTTACAAAATTCTTGAATTTATTGTCCTATTTTCTTGGAAATGATAATTTAAAATAATTATATGCATAATATACATGATTCTCTATTCTGTAGTTTTTCTGATTTTTCTATTGGAATGTAGAAACTGCAAATCAGCCATCAATTATTAATGTTAATGTTTTCAAATTAACCGATAATGTACATGCATTTCAAATGATAGAGAGAAAATGTTCTTTTAAATATTGAGTTAATAAGAATAATTTCTATTCATTTAGTTTGAGTGGTAGTGGCAGCCATGAAACATTTCTTCTATTTAAAATAAGCTTAGAAAGTATTTACATTTTCAGTAGAGAAATATGAACATTCAGATCATTTTATGAAAAACGCCATTGGAAAGACGTCAGAACTTCAGTTTTCTTCTATTCTTCCCAGCTTTTTAAAAATGATATTATGTAGTCAAAACAGAAAAAAGAAAGTACCTAGTTAAAACTTATAAGTTATCTGGATAATATCAGCTAAAATAACTGTTATTTTATATTAATAGGTAATAGTTTTGAAATAGAAGAATACTTATAGGAATATTCTTCAAATGTGTGGTTCGATTTGCAATTATTTTTTTTCTGGAAATGGATAAAAAAGAGAATCAAAGAGACAGACAGACAGACAGGTGTGGTGATATATTGTCTATCAAATAAAGCTTGCCTGAGGATCAGAGGACAGAGCCAGCCACTAGATTAAACATAGAGGCCAGGCAGTGGTGGCACACACCTTTAATCCCAGCACTTGGGAGGCAGAGATCTGTCTAGATCTCTGTGGGTTCATATCCACCCTGGATTGCATGAGATTGATTCAGTCTAGGAGAAAAACAGAACCAGGCAGTGGTGGCACACACCTTTAATTTCAGCGGTGGAGAAAGGCATATAAGGTCTGAGGAAACAGGAACTAGGCCTTTTTGGCTGAAGACTCAGAGATGTTCAGTCAGAGGATTCTTGGTAATAGGATCTTGTCTTCCATTTGGC
The DNA here is from genome assembly GCA_902168325.1 of Peromyscus nudipes. Classification (NCBI taxonomy): domain Eukaryota; kingdom Metazoa; phylum Chordata; class Mammalia; order Rodentia; family Cricetidae; genus Peromyscus; species Peromyscus nudipes. Next base: position 19,286 of record CABHPH010065549.1, on the reverse strand, counting down.
CTGAGGATTTGGTAGTGGTGAGAAGTTTCTCTAGTGACTTGTTCCTTTGTCTCTCTGATCTTTCAACATTTACCCTAATATATGGCTCCAGGTTTTTACTGTAACACCAATTAAAATTTCTGCAACAGATAAACATACAGACACATCAATACATACATGATTATTGATATTCTGTTTTATACAAGTTTCCTTTTCTAGAAATAATTTCAGCATTCAGAAACAAAACACAGGTAGATTCATGTTATTTGTACTTTACAGTTTTATTACTTAGATTCCTGAATTGGGGAAAGGAAAATATTGATGTAAATATACTATAAGGAAATATAGTTTGATACACATACAAATAAATAATTGGTCAATGCCTAAAATCCTGTCCTCATTACATGAAAGTATACAGACATTAAAACATTTAGTGTACTTTGTTTCAAGTTTTATAACTAATGGACATTAAGAGCATTTATGAATGTATATGTATAAAATACATGCGAAGGACAGACATATTGGATTATTTATAAATAATTAAAAATAATTCTGGCCGGGCGGTGGTGGCGCACGCCTTTAATCCCAACACTCGGGAGGCAGAGCCAGGCGGATCTCTGTGAGTTCTAGGCTAGCCTGGTCTCCAAAGCGAGTTCCAGGAAAGGCGCAAAGCTACACAGAGAAACCCTGTCTCGAAAAAAAAAAAAATTCTGGTATGCATAATCAGGTTTTGGCATTTACAGTTTGTGGTTTGGAGTTGTACATAATATATATTTAATATAAAGCATTAAAAACAAATATTGAGTACAATAAAATAAGTTTTAAAACATTTCTCAAACATTTAGTCTTTTTGTTAATTGGATATTTAATAGAGAATTAAAAAGCTAATATCAAGTTTCAAAAAAATCATTTGGCTCATTTTGGAAGAATTAGTGTACAAAGCTAGTGATTTCTGCCTAGATATTATGTGAATGATGTTGGTGGCTTCTTGCCCTACTTCCTTAAATAAATTGAAAGCTAAATTTTAAGATCAGATATTGAACAATTACCAAATATTGAGTGTGAGTTGATTAGTGTGGACCTAGTCAGGACTATGGACATTACATCCTAACAGTATTTTTCAGAATTTCCTTTTCACTTTTTCCCCTGAGGAATGAACACTTTCTTTTTATTTTAAATTACACACACATGCGCACACGCACACACACAACTTTTAAAATATGTTTTAATAGAATTTTGTGACTTTCCCTCATCTTTTCCCCCCTCAATCCCCAACTACTCTCCACCAAACCCTCCCATAATACCCATCTCTCAAGTTGTTAGTTTAGTTTTCTTTTATTATTATTATTATTGCATATGTGTGTAAATATATACATATAACCCATTGATTTCTTTTTTTGCTTGTTTGCTTGTGTGTATATAGCAAGCAATTTATCTACTGAGCCATCCTTGACACCATAAAAATTAGATAATCCACTAAATGCAAATATAAGTATAAAATAAAATGTATTTAAATTTTTCCACATTTAAATCCACATGTGTGTGTCTGTGTATGAATTTGTGTGTGTGTGTGTGTGTGTGTGTGCGCGCGCGAGCGTGTGTGTGTGTGTGTGCGTGTGTGTGTGTGTGTGTGTGTGTATCTCTTCAGCTAGGTTTATTTATCAGAGAAGGTATTAGCTAAACACAATCATACAGTATTTTGGTGATGAGGAGAAAACTGATCAATAAACAAAATATGACTGCCCTAACATACACAAGCATATTTAGTAGATTTTTATTATCTAACAAATGCCATTTTAATTAGTTCTCTAGCTTTGTATTTGTATTGCTTTTTAAAAAAGTTTTCTCTTTCCCTGCATCATAATTACTTCTGAGTATGACCACATTAGTTAAGTCAGAAAACAAAGCTAATGTGAAGACACAGGACTGTCCAGTCCTCCATCTTTTTGGTATAGAGCTTTGCTGCAGGGATTACATATTTAATGACCTCATATGAGGTAGTTTTCTGTAGCAAAGCTAAAATTTTTAAGATGCCCAGAGCTAGGGGCTACCTCATGAATTTAGTCTCCTGAAGTAGTCCATTCATCAATTCATGGAAGAGATTTAGGGAAAACATCCTTCCGTTATTTGCTGGTTATCATTATTTGACACTCACAGTTATAATCTGGAGTGTGACTAGGAGAGAGCTAATAATAGAACTCTATATTGGGTAAGTCAAGGAAAGAAAACCTGGAAAGTACATTAATAAGCAAATGTTAGATGAGGAAAGTTTAGAGCTATGTCAGAAACATAAGAATCCATAACAGGAATTAAAAGATGGTGATTTTGTTAAAAGAAACTTTATTTTTTTTTGAGTACTGACCACACATTTTAAATGAACATAAATTATACCTAGAGTAAAGCATCAGAAAGCATGAAAAGTTTTTGTATGTTTATTTTTCAAAAAAAAATTAAGTATAGTTAAATGTTGGCAAGATGAATAGAGTTCAAGAGAAAAGAACTAAGCCAAAGAGTTAAGAGAAATGGGTGATAATTAATATTTATCCATCACCAAAACAGAAAAATCATATGTTGCGTAGAAGAAAATTAGATTTTTATTCATTGGTATCAGGTGGAGAAAAAAAGTGGTGTGTGCTATGCAATTGTATAGGTTTAAAAACAACTTATTTATTGGGTTTGGGGAAGGTGCCCATTGAAAGTGGAGAATAAACTTAAGATTAAGTTTGAAGAGCTGATGGTAGTTCATACTAATCTACAGCAATGAGAGTTTGGAAAGAAAGCTAAGAAGGAATATATGCAGATGTATGGATGCCATTGAAATACCAACAAGGTTAGACACATGAAAATACAAGCAATCTAGTGTCTGATGACACAGATTCAAAAAGACAGAGCTCTTCATTTTCTACTCCGTATGAGCAGATCGAATTTTAAATGTGAAATTCTCCTTGGTGAAGGCAAATCAGAAATGGAATCAGATTGGAAAGTTCATTGAGTTTTACAGAATCAAGAAATAAGATGCTGGATAGATAATTCATTTGGATGTTGAAATCATATAAAACAATTGTAGGTTTGTAATGCATTTGAAAAGCTATAGCAAATGGCAGAATGAGTAATCGTAGGGGTGACACCATCAGATGTCAAATAACCCAAACAGGAATAAAAGTGGAGAAATAATGTGGTCTGGACCTAATCCTGAATTAGGTTTATGAGTCAACCACATTGCTCATATTTCAATCTGTCATTGTAACATTATTATTGGTGCTTTGTGTGAGAAACAGAGTGTACCAAGGCATAGTTAAGGAATCACAGGGCTGTAGAGTTGGATAAATTTGCTCTCAAATCTCTGGCTTTGTCTGACTTCCAACACAGGCAGAAGTTTTAAAACTTAACAAATCTAGTACATTATTCTCTGGAAGAAAGTACAAAAAAGTCATAAATGTCCAACATATTTTAATGCATATGTGTGTTGTATATGTGTGTGGGTAGACCTGAAGATGATATCAGTAGTCATCTTCAATTACTCCCGACCCTTTAATTTGGGTAAGTGTATCTCAGTTAAAACCATAGCTCTCTAATGTATGGTTTCTAGCTAGCCATTTTATCTGAAAAAAATCTATCACTATCTTCAGTAGAATGGTTTATCTTCAAGTTATTACATTTTAAAAAAGGAAAACAAAAGGCTATCCTTCAGACAGATTTACTGTTCCCTCTGTTGTCTTTAAAGCATGGCTTTTCAGTTTTTCCCAAGCCATGATACAGGTCTCCAGGCACTGCATGTCTAAACACATCTCCATTCTTCATTCCTCAGGTGCTCTGCTGCAGCTTCCCTATACACAGCTTATTTTCATCCACCTCACCATCTGCTTCTCCGTCTCCATGCTCAGATGGTTGCATGATGTAGGTAGAGCAAAAGTACGACTGTGCAGGTGTGCTTTCCAACTTTAGCTAGGTCTTCATGCCGCTCTTTGATCCTGTCATTTGGCCCCCAGTGGGTGTCTTCATCTGTTCCAACAATTCTTACAGAACTCTTTCTGCTCCTGAAACTTCCATAAAGTTAGGCTTACTTTCTGTTACCCTAGTCAGTTATGATAAAATAACCTTAATTCTCTTCATTCTCGTTTCTCCTAATAGATTATTTACAGCCACAGAAAAGGATGGACATATAGATGCAGGATCATATGGTTAGTGTTCTCTGTCTATGGCTACACATTCTGCTTCCTAACCACATCTCTACCCTGTAAAGCTACAATATGTAGTGTAGGAATTAATTACATTTCTGTCTATGGGGTTTTACCAGGAAAACTGCTCAACTTTACCAAGTAGCTTTGCAAAGAAGCTGTCTATTTATGTTAGCAATGATAATGAATATATGGCCATAAATAGATCTTTTACCTCTAACTTTAGTATGCCCTACTGATGGTTTAAAACTGATGATTTGTCCAACAAATTATTTTCATACCAATTGCTCAATATTATCGCATTTATTATTATTTATTATTTTTGTGTTAATGTGTGCATATTCTCTCTGTGTCTTTCTGTTTATTTCCCTGTGTGTGTGTGTGTGTGTGTGTGTGTGTGTGTGTGTGAGAGAGAGAGAGAGAGAGAGAGAGAGAGAGAGAGACTCCTCAGATAACATCTTCCATATTTTGAGACAGAGTCTCACTGATTAGTCTAGCCTGGCTAGTAAGAGAGCTTAGGGCATCTTCCTGTGTCCTCTTCCCAAATGCTGGGATTATAAGTACTCCATAGATCACCAACATATTTCATTTGTTTTGTTTAGTTTTTTGGTTGTTTGAGACAGTGTTTCTCTGTGCAAGAGCTCTGGCTGTCCTGGAACTCACTTGTACATCAGGCTGGCCTCGAACTCACGGAGATCCACCTGTCTCTGCCTCCTGAGTGCTGGAATTAAAGGTGTGTGCCACTACTGTCAGGCTATATGCCCAGTTTTTAATGGTCAGCAAGTTTGTGTGTGTGTGTGTGTGTGTGTGTGTGTGTGTGTGTGTGTGTGTGTGTGTGTAAAAGATACTTCAAATGTATATTTTATTTCACTGTCAGAGAATTAATAGATGTGTTTCACTTTGTTATACTGTTCAGCCTGAGCTTTGAATCCATGCTGGCAAATGTACTATTACAACTGTCATATATATATATATATATATATATATATATTTGTATTTTGTTTCGTTTTTCTTAAAATAAAAAACTTTAAGTTAGTCAGCTAGGAAATTATACTTCTGTATGTTCTTTCATATTATAATGAAATATGTTATGTTTCAAAATATTAAGTCATTTTGAAATTGACATGAAGTCCAAGCAAAACAATATGCTACTCACATTAAGCAGAAAAAAATAGAAGATGTAAAACATCACAAAAAGGAACCGAGACGTTCTAATGATTTTAAAGTCTGCATGAAGCGGAAGTATCCCTGCTCTGAGTTTGAAAACGGCATCAGCGAATGTACTTATTTAGGATGAAGAATTACAGGAGCATGTGGATTATTTAGGAAAATGAGCAGGTGTGCTGGGTAGTCTTTTAAAAGCTTAACCATGTGTTTTGTTATAAATACAACATTATGTATCCAATTAATTAAGCAGTGATAGGCTTATACTTGTGCTTTCACATTCATTTATTTCTGCATTAAATGTGTTTCTCTTTTTACTGAACTTTTAGAAATTATTAATAATAGTCACATTGAAAGGCAAAATCAATAGCACATTTGTAGGTCAATGAAATCATTGTGTTTTCTCTTCATAAAATCCTTAATGTGTATATGAAATGAAGAGGACCTTGTAGTGCTCTTCACAAGAGGAAAGCTCCAGGGGCATATTTTGAAAACAAAATTACATTCTTTTATTATGCAGGGAATAAAGAGCAACTTTACATAGTCAACTTTTACTTACAAATTACAACCAAGTTTTAGCCACATTTCTCATGTTCTTAGATCCATAATTGTTCTTCTACAATTTGCACGTGCTTCCATGTTTTATTGATTGACCTTCTAGGAGATACTAATCATAAGGTGTAGTCATCAAAGATTTTGATCAGCCTAAAACAACAAATAGGACATGGCCATGGTGGAAGTGGATACTAGATTTAGGTATAAAACTAAAAGGACAAGTAGAAGGACAGTTGAGTTTGATAAAGGCTATATAAAGAACAAAGCTACCCAAAGGAAACAGAGAAGCGACAGACTATATCAGGATGACTTTATTTCTTACTTTTTTTTGTAACGGTTGTCAAATTCTATTTAATTTTCTTTTACTTTAAGATACTATAGTTGTTTTATTGCTCTAGCTAGGACTTCAACTACGTATTGAATAGGTATGGAGAGAGTGGACAACCTTGTTTTGTTCCTGATTTTAGTGGAATCACTTTGAGTTTCTCACCTTTTAATTTGGTGTTGGCTGTCAGCTTGCTGTACAATGCTTTTTTTATGTTTAGGTATGTCCCTTGAATCCCTGATCTCTTCAAGACTTTTATCATGAAGTGGTGTTGGATTTTGTCAAAGGATTTTCAGCATCTAGTGATATGATCACTTTTTTTTCCTTTCAGTTTTTTTATATGGTGGATGACATTGACAGATTTTTGTATATTGAACCACTCCTGCATTTCTGGGATGAAACCTACTTGATCATGGAGGATGATATTTTTGATGTGTTCTTGGATTGAGTTTGATCGTATTTTATTGAATATTTTTGCATCAATGTTCATGAGGGAAATTGGTCTGTAATTCTTTCTTTGCTGAGTCGCTGTGTGGTTTGGGTATCAGTGTGACTATGGCCTCATAGAAAAACTTTGACAATGTTTCTTCTGTTTCTATTTTGTGGAATCACTTGGAGTGGCCTACCAATGACAAGTCTAGCCTAAAACCTATGCCAGGAGAGTCAGCACACCCTTGACACTGCCAGGAACACCAGAACTTACATGCTGGATTAACCAGAGACCTAGAATAGAACCAAACATGACTGGAGGAAAAATGTCGGTGTAATGATGCCTAATGGTATTCTGCTATACACATATATTGTGCTTGTTGAACTACACTGAACTTAAGGATGTAGTCCACCATGTTCCCACAGCTCTCTGAGCTCAGTGGGAAACAGAAGACTCCCTTTCTAGCAGGGCTCCCTCTACACGTGGATAGTGTCTGTAGGTTCTGAGGCCTGACCTTATCTGGAAGCTGTTCCTAAGTCTGGATACCTGACCTATCTCAAACATGACCTTTGACATGGATTCCTGCAGATACTCATTTCCTTTCTGCCCAAAAGATAAATAGGTTTTGTGCCCACGCTGTATGGTAGGATCTAGCTGGCAAATGAAAATTAGGTGAGACCCCAGCTGCTGTTCCCAACCTATATTTTTCCCTCACTCTGGAGTAAAGTTGAGCTGTAACACTGAAGCAACCCCCCAGAAGGCTATTTCTGCAGTAACCACAGGCCACACAAAGCCCTGCATGCTGCCTCTGCTCCCTTTGTCCTCCTAGCCTGGCAGGCAAGGGACCGAGGAGAAAAGGGAAACCAACAGATGCCTAGCCCCAATTGTCATCAGAGAGGCCTCATCCAGCAACTGATGGAAACAGACACAGACCCACAGCTAAATACTAGGCGGAGCTCAGGAAATACTGTAGAAGGTGGTGCAGGGGAGGCACGGATGGGAAGGACTGTAGGAGCCAGAGGGATCAAGGACACAAGAAAACTCACAGAATCAACTAACCTGAACCAACAATCAGGGAGCCTGCATGGGACTGACCTAGGCACTCTGCAGATATGTTGTAGTTGCATAGATTGGTCCCCTTGTAGGACTCCTAAGAGTGGAAACAGTGGGAACAGGAACAACTCTTTTCCTGGCTTTTGGGTCCTTGCTCTTCCTATTGGGTTGCACTGCCCAGCCTTAATACATGGGGAGGAGGGGCTTAGTCTTACTCCAACTTGATATGTCATGTTTTGTTGAGAGACCTGTCCTATTCTAAACATAAATGGAGGAGGAGTGGATTGGGGGGGCGGGAACATGTGGGGGGAGGGACTAGGAGGAGAGGAGGGAAGGGATACTACAGTCGGAATGTAAAATAAATGAATAAATTTATTAAAAAAAAAGATAATATAGTTGGTGAAACAAGCTTGTCATGAAGCATAATCGTGGCCTATTATTTTTCTATGTGATGTGATGTGTGTGTGTGTGTGTGTGTGTATGTTTTACCAACCTGATTCACTGGGAGTTAGAAAACTATGGGGAATGATTGAACATGTGCTGTAGAGAAAGTGTGGTAGATTTGGTCAGTACATGATTATGACACAAATTTGTTTCTTCTTATTTCTTCTAGTTTAGCATACTGCAAATATCTGAATAGTGCAATAGAAATACAAGACAATTTTTTTTCTGTCACTCAAATGACCAAAATTTGATGCAATTAGCATAAACATTGTTCTCTCAAAAATTAAAATTCAATAAAAATTATCAATGAAGCTTATGTATTTTAGAACAAAGACAAGAGTATAAAAAAAAATCTTTGTAATACATCTTTAGTTTTACTTACTATAACAAAAAGTCCACATTGGTTTTCTTTTTTTTTTAATAGAAAATACCTTTTTCTACAATTCTCTAGTGTCTAACATGAAGAATTATGGCAATAGTACAATAAATTCCCTTTATAAATTCATTTCTCCCATATACTAGTTTTTCTCTGAATACTGTGTTTACATTAATTTTTATAATCCTGAAATTATTTGTGTGGGGGGGTATGCATCTGTTTTAGATATACAGAAGCCTGTGGGGGCCAAGGGAGACAGATTTCTTGGAACTGAATTACAGGTGGTTTTCAGCCACCAGATATGGGCTCTGCAAATGGAACTCGAGTCCCTTAGAGCAGAACTATCACTATTAACACTGAGCTATCTCTCCAGCCCCATCATTTGATACTTCTTAATATTGTGCTCACAACTTTCAATATGTATCTATCAGTAAATGTCTAAATATATAATCTAAATATATAATGCATAGTGACCATTCACTTTAAAACAACAGCTCCAGACCCGCTGACATGACTCAGCAGGTAAAGCACGATTTGCCACAAAAACTGGCAACTTGAGCTAAATCCCTAGAACCTATGTGGAGGTGGAAGGAGATACCAGACTTGTTAAAGTTGTCCTCTGCTCTCCAGTGGCTCTCGTTTGGCCTTTTCACACACACACACACACACACACACACAGACACACACACACAGACACACACACACACACACAACTAGGGAGAGAGAGGGGACCTACACAACTACTAAATAAGAAAAATCAAGAAAAAAATAAAAATGATCTTATCCAAATGTTAATATTTGGGGAATATAAGTGCATAATTCATACAGTTGTATTTTTATGTCCTATTTTGCTCTTTTGTCTAATGCACATATTTGTATTGACTGCACAGGTCTTGTTTTTCTGTGTAGGTGAGTAAAGAAAGACATATATTAAGGCATTTTTTTGGGTACTAAAAGGCCACATCAGGCACCTTAATTTGCTGCAAATAAGACCAAATTAGAGTTTAAAATGAGAACATTGCTACATCGCGCTTCTGGTAGCAATGTAGCATCCTAACAGCATGTAAGCCATTAGAAGATTTAGAGCTGAGCTCAATCAGTGGCAACAAAATTAGAAATAGAAGAAGATCAATATGCAGTGCTGCCTGGAATAGGGAAACAGCCCTGGGCTGGAAAAAATCCATTTTATCTTATTCTTCGAGTTCAGTATTCTGGAAATATTTGACTGGTCCAATAGAAACAAAATCCAGTCTATTTATGAAGGAAAATAAGGGTCAATGGCACCAAGTATGATACACAAACATAAACACACACATATATACAGATACATATGTTTAAAAAAAGAACTGGCTAAGTAACATACAATGGTTTTAAAGAATAACCACAAATCACTAAAATTGTAGTTCATTTGAATTAGTAAAGAAGATTAAATATGTCTATAATTTGATCTGTTATTATCTAGCTGATAAAATGCTTTCTCCATGTTTAGTATTAAAATACTGTTTTCCCAATAGACTCACTTGAGTTGCTTCTGATGTATTTTACTGTCAAGAGAGATTATATGTCTCGGAAAAGAAAAAAAATAAAGCCTAAAATATCTCTCTTCAGGGCCTTGAATTCCTTGACTCAGCAGTAATTTTAGAGCTCTGCCTACAGGCCCACTTCAGAGGGCAGCACTGGTGTTTAGACCAATAACTTTTAAGGTAATGCTTAAGGTATTGCTAAAAAGCTCTGCTTGGTTTCCTTACATGATAAAGCCATTCATACGGATGACGTCATTCACCACATCAGCCTTTGTGAACTAAAAACCTCTGTCCCTGATCCTTTTGCTTGATGATAAAACTGGGAGTGGAGATTTAGTAACCAAGTCTGCAGTGGATCAGTCTGAGTCTTCTAAACCATAGGTGGAGACCATAATACATTATCTCCAAAGCAGGCCACTTGATAGACAATTAGTTCGAGTGCATCACCTCTTTCCTGCACTATCTCTTTCAAAGAGACAGCTCTTGAATGTTTACTAAACACAGAGAATATTTGAACTTTTGCCTATGAAATAAATCACTGGAGAGATGAGAAACTTTAATGTTAAAAAATGTGCTTTACAATCTTGAGATTATATCGATTCCAAGCAAACATAATATTTATTGAGCATAAGATATCATTAAGGGAAATATTTTTTTCAAAAATGGGAAAAATCTTTGCAAGTAAAAGATGAATAGTGTCGTTTGGAGCTATAAATCTTCCTCCTGTTTTTAAGGATTGAAAATACCAACCATCTACTTCAAGACTTCTTTTTATTAATGAAGTGATTCCTTTAGAAAGTACTAGTTGTTTTAATCCTCAAATTTTATTTAATTGACACAGTTAGCATTATAGCCTTTTTAATTATCCAAAACAAAGACACACACACACACACACACACACACAGAGAGAGAGAGAGAGAGAGAGAGAGAGAGAATTCAATGCACACCAAATATTTCCCTTATAATTTCATAATATTTAAGTGTAATTTATTGCCATATTTAGAAAGAGGATGTTTAAATAATTTTCCAATACAATTTTAAATTTTATGAGTGGCTTATGCATAAAAGTGTAATTAATTTTCTTAATTTTAGCATACCATTCATACTCAGTTCCAATACTCACATTCTTCTCATTCCATGTATACTATATTTACATAAATAATACAAAGCCACTGCCGGGCGTTGGTGGTGCACGCCTTTAATCCCAGCACTTGGGAGGCAGAGACAGGCGGATCTCTGTGAGTTCGAGGCCAGCCTGGGCTACCAAGTGAGCTCCAAGAAAGGCACAAAGTTACACAGAGAAACCCTGTCTCGAAAAACCAAAAAAAAATTAATAATAATACAAAGCCTCAGACACTTTCATTTCTATTTCATTATATTATAGGTAACTGCACTGCAATTATATTTTATTAACTTATTTATGTTTTCTTTTAATTAATATTTAATTACATAACTTCCCTTTCTGACCCTTCCTGGGTCCTTCCACTCCCTGTAATGTGGTATGTCCATTTAGTGCTGAGTAGTTTAATGCCAGTGTAGATTGACATCCACTTGGAGAAGAGACTTTATATAAAAAACAAAAAACCAAAAATCTAGTTTTAATAAGAGAAATTTCACATCTGAATGATTTCTAGTGTGTTAATTGTTCTTCTCTTATTGAACAAATTTAAATAAGTCAGTATTTAGTTATTCTATGAAATCCAAATGTGTGATAAATTATTTTGGAAAATAATTTATCTCTTTCCAAGCTAAAAATAATATAATCCAGTAGAATCAGTGTGTCATGTTCTAAATGAGAATGGATACCTGATGTAACATCCTGTTGTTAGTTACCCAAAAGTAGCTTACTCTCTGTTATCAGAGTGCTTAAAAGCTATTCCCAGGAGATTAACAAAGAATAAGTCACCATGATTTAAATGCTTTTATTGACACTATGAAATCATCATATATAATGAAATACCACAAAAAGGTCTAAGGTCCGAAGAGTAGCCTCAGGAGTTAAGGGCTTTTGTTGCTCTTTCTTAAGACCACATTCCAGTTCCCAGCACCCACTTCAGAGGCTGTTTGTAATTCCAGCTCCAGAGGATCTACTGCTCCTCCTGGCCTCTGTAGACACAATCATGTGCACAGAGCCACACAAATAAATAATAAATAAATATTTTTTAAATGAAATATAGGCTAAAAACAAATGTATTTCATTGCTATAATGCTGCAATCCTAATGTACATGATAAAGTCTCAGTTGGGTTCTAGGTTTCAGAAGAATAAAATTATAGAAGGGCGACATGTTTGTTTTCTGGTATTCTCATTTTTTTCTTCTCTTTATAATCATTTTCATCATTTGATATGATTTGTTTTACATGGAAATTTAACAATTGTCATCTGGCTCTATTGAACCACTATCATATCATAAGATTAATATCACTTAATCATTCTGAATGATGATTTAATGTGGCAGTGGAACTGTGGGGTAGGACCAAGGACAATACTACCATGGGTTGACTACTATGAGGTGGACTTGTGGGCTGAGATCATTTGCAACCAGTGAAAAATAATGCCGTCTGCAATAGGTGGTAAACTTGGGCTGCATTTCTGCATCTGGCACTGGTAGTTTTTCTGATATTTATCTATGGCACTTGTCTGGGGAGAGAAACTATTAACATCTTCATGGTAAATTTTACCAAGAAATTGCTAAATTCCTAGGAAATGTTCTCTGTTCAAATAACCTTTCTAGTCTCAGAAAAAGCAATCTTGTTTTACTTCACAGTACTTAAGGAGTTGTGGTTGTATTGGATTTAACTCTCTCTCATGACCTATCAGTACCTGTTGCTTGGAGCTAAGAAGGGTTCTTACACCAAGTCTGTCTTTCCTTACTTCTTTGATTTATTTTATAACGGGAACAGGCTGTTTTCCCTCACTTATCTTAGCTTTCTTAGCTATAATAATATTTTCGTATATGAAAAACACTGTTTTTGTATATGTTCAAACTGGGTCCATGGGAAGTTGATTGTTTTGAGGGTCATATTCAAGTACCACCCTTTTAGTGTCTGTTTTGTTTTATTTTTGAGATTGTCTTTCATGAGTATTGAAGTTACGATATTTTTTATCTCTTCTCTACTCCAACTCTTCCCTTACCCCATACTCACTCTCAAATTCATCACTTCTTCTGTAATTATTATTCCTGAACATATATACGTGTGTGTGTGTGTGTGTGTGTGTGTGTGTGTGAGTGTGACTGTGCATTTGTGTGAATGTCTGTGTATTTCAAACCTACACCGACTGAACTCAGTTAGTAGTGCTTTTGAATACTTGTGCTTAGGTAAGACAAGGATGACAATTTGGAACTGAATAACATACCAGAGTTTGCATCCTGGAGGACGTGGATTCTTTGTGTCTCAGCAGCCATTGAGTCTCTGAAGCACTTCATTAAAGAAAAGAAAAGAAAAAAATTTCAAAACACACACACACATACACACACACACATACATACACATACACACACTCACATATACACTCACACACACACAACACAAAACATAAGGAAAAATAACATTAAAAGTCTAATTTGGGGCCTTAGAAGAAGTGCTTGGGATTTATCTACCTGAGTCACTCACACTTTTGTGTGATCATTATAATTCTGTAATAATGATAATATATTCTTGGAGTCTCTGTGCAAAAGTATCTCCAAACTGCCCTGAAACAACGGCATCAGACAAGAATGTCAGTGCTCTGAAATCTCCTTCTAGCTTTTATTTTCACTAACTGTAAAGATTAATAAAATATATGCCCAGAATCCATGGAATTACAGTTTAGAATTTAAAACTATTCTATTTGTTATTATTTTATTATCAGCAGTTAAATACAAGTGAAAATATCAGAGTAGAAAGTATTTATGTACACTGAGCCTTGATTTACTACATGGTAATTTCCTCGTGAAAAAGAAAAAAAAAATCTTTAAATTTCTGAAATCTTAAGTGAAACGAAAAGATTAGTCCAAGTTTTAATAAAACCCTTCAAAAAACTGGATTGTGTGCTAAGACTTTTTATAGTGTCCTCCCAGTTTCCTTATCTCAGTACTAAACAGTATTATTTGGTTTTCAGGCCTACCTCGGTTTGTGATTTAATGAAAAATACATTTATTTGGGTTTATGGTACTTCTTAAAATTAATATTCTACACTCAATAGTCACAAATTTTATATAGTCATCTCTTTCTTGAAAGAATGGGAATTTTATATTTGTCTTTTGTTGTTTCATTTCCTCTTTTTTGATAATATTTAAACTGACTCCAAAAGGCAGAGTCTGGTCCTAGCCTTCCAGGAGGGTAGTGAAGCCTCCCCCTCCTAAGCATTCCCCTGCCTACCCTCAGCAGCACCTCTGATGATCTGGCTCAGGCCATTCTTGCCTTCCCTTCTTAGAGGCAGCTCAGAGTCTGGGCACCCAGCTCTCCACTGCCACAATGACACTTCCTTTCTTCATCCTACCCCATCAAAATCGGGCCCCAAGCAGTTCCTTCTGTCAGTTCTGCCAGTATCTCCCCGCTAGGTTCTGGAAAGTACGTAACCCCAGAGAAGTCATATTTTAATAATTATTGATAGCATTTTTAATTATTTCATTAGCACCCTGATTTCAATTTTTTAAAATTTCATATACCGTACTTCCTTTCTTTTTAATCTTTCTTTTACCCTAACTCTGAAATTTATGGGACAATATTTTTGTTGTATCAAGAGCATGGTAAACATGATATACATGTTAACTAATTACAAGTAAGATCTTTGTATAGGGACAGATTCTGCATAATGAACAACATACTTAGCAGCACTCTGCTGTGAGTGGGAAAACAAGCTTTCCTTTCATTCAACATACACATTTATGCTGTTACTCTATGTTCAAAATAAACTAGGCACTTGATGTTATGGCTTCAACTTATATACTCTTTGTAAGGAAGTCAATATATTTTTCATTGTTCCCATTTATGGAATTATTTTGTAACTTCTACATCAACCCTTCATTTTTACGATGAAATTTAAAGGCTAGAAATTCCTCAACATAATCCCGCTACAGTGAACTGGGTTTCTCCCATGTAGTGGAAACTGAAAACTAGCTTCTTAGGCATTATCATGGGTATGCATGCAACACACACACACACCTTGGGAGAGAATCAGACATTTAATAGCACATCTATTGCACTATTTATTTTAGTCATTTTTATAGCCGTTTTTAAAGGTCATGGTCATACCTCAGAGGTTTTTCTTAAATTCCATTTTTCTTTAACTTTAGTGAAACGTATCTCATGTATTTGTCTTCCTGAGATATTTTTTTTATTGCTGCTCTCCTGTTTTTATCGTCTTCAAGTTGTTCTGTGGGTTTGGTTCTTTCATTATTGTTTTTAGTAGGTTCCTTATTTTAAAGTCTTAGGACCACAGACTGTGGCAACGATTTTCAACTTGAATGTGGCCAAAACATTGTTAGAATAATCTTTTTATGTCAAGGTAGCAATCTAGTCTCCAGTCCACTTGCTTAATTTTCAAGTAGATCATTTGTTACTCTTATGAAATTTCTGGCTTATGGCAAAAACAGGAAACGTGTTTTTTTGCAGTTTAGTAAAAGAACAACTACCTGTTTGACAGATTACTTGGGTAAAAACGAAGTTTAGGACTTTAGTACATTTTGTTCATCACCTTTAAACAAGCCTTAGCTCCTTAGAAAAGTCTAATTTATTAAGCATTAGAAATGAATGTTCACTGTGGTTATCTATCTGAAACCTGAGCTTATTGAGTGTGACAATATGCCAGGCAGAGTGTCAATAGAAGGGGATTAGGAAGGGCTAAAAGCACCTTTGATCTCTTTGGCATCAACAGGGAAAAAACAACTTGGTGGAAAATAAAATACCATCAAAAGCAATGCACTTGCATTCAAGGTGTCACAATAGACCAGAGGTAGTGGGCTGAGGAGGGAGAAAGATTTCTTTTTTCAGCAGCTGCTGAAAGTAAATAGTTTTTACCTGGAAGCTATGGCTTCTTTCCCTTGTCTCCTGCCCTTCACATTTGTTTTGTCTTTTGATAGCTGTTTGATGGGGTCCTCTTTGGTCTTCTTCATAAAGCACTTTCACAAATATGTTACAGATTCCTGTTACCATCTGTGTCTTCTTCCTCACCCCGGAGTTACACTGCTTTTTACTCTGTTTGCTATTAATTTAAAACAGATTTATATTTCCCATTTTGTCTGTGGACTGATAACAGTATTATTATCCCAACTTCCTGTTTGTTTGTATGTGACTGCTTTTTTTGTGTTCTAGAATATACTTTTTAAGTATTTCTTGTCTTACTAACTCTCTTGATTTCAGGTTAAATTTCAGAGTAACTTGGTACAGTTGGAAAAAAATGATTTATATTAGTACCCTCTACTGCCCAATGAATTGAGTTTGTTTATTTAACTACTATATATTTTTTCAAAGGTCTTATTGTAGCTGGAGTTTTCCTGTGTTCCACCTGTCCACAGCCACTCAGACCCAAGTAAACACACAGAGGCTTATATTAATTAAAACTGTTTGGCTGTTCACTCAGGCTAACTACTGACTAGCTCTTACACTTAAACTCAGCCCATTTCTGTTAATCTGTATGTTGCCATGTGTTTCGTGGCTTTACCTGTGTGCCCTTACAGGCTGCTCCCTGGACGGTGGGCTGGCATCTCCTCACTCAGACTTCCAGCCTTCCCACAATTCTCTTTGTCTGCTTATCCTGCCTATACTTCCTGCCTGGCTACTGGCCAATCAGCATTTTATTTATCAACCAGTCAGAGCAACACATACACAGCATACAGAACATCCCACAGCATCTTGTTCATATTACACACTCTGTATTTTGTAGTAGAGATCTACTGAACATGAAAGAGAGTCATTATCTTTTTCAGGCTAAATTTTAACTTGGGCAGTGAAGTGTAGCAGCCGTAGAGCCAAGGATTCACTTTGTTGTCACTCGAATAGTGGAGTCTCCATCCTCTGAGGAAAGAAAGGCAATCAGTTAAAGTTTGGACATCCTAGCACAGAGCAGCAATCAGGGAAATAGAGGAGCACAAAGAAGACAGTTCTCTGTAACAACTGTCTTGATGTTGCCTATTTTGAAGGAGTTAGTCTCAACTATGAGTATGGCGAATGCCCCTGCCAACAGCTGTTTCCAATTTGATTAGAAAGTTTTCCATCAAAGGGAGACACAGACCATAACATCAGAATGGAGCAGTTATTCTAGATATAGAAAAGATTATTAAGGGACTTACTATGGAGTGATTGTATTGTAAGCAGATGGGGCATTGAAATGAGATAGATTCATTAATAAATACCAGTTTTTATTTCCATTTTGGAGATATTTTCTTTATGACTTTTAAAGTACTTCACAGCTGCTGTGTATTTATTCATACATATTATTTCCCCTGGCCCAGCATGTAAAAGCTTTATTAGAACAGTGTACATGTATTAGTCTGTTATTTAATTATCTGTATTATTTAATCATTACAAAATATCTGAGTAAATAAAAAGAAAAATATCAGTGAATTTACAGGTGAGGAAACTAAGGATTTTTATAATAAAATGATAAATGCCACTTTTATAACTTCTTTGTATAAGCATTGAACATTCCTATGGATGCTCCTACTTCAGAAAAATATTAAAAAAGTAGAACTTATTACCTTCATTTGCAATTACTAATGGTGGGAAATAACTAAATAATCCATTTGCTTTTTAAAAATATAAGATGTAGAATAAAAATTCAACCTGGGATCGACATGGGACCTGCCATGGGATTGCAGGGCCCAAATCTGATGGGCTTTCTGCATTTGGGTGTGTATGCTTCCATGACTCATCTTCATGTACCAGCTCAATGCCACGCCATCATTCATCAGCTGCCTGAAGAGAATATGTGATCCCTAGTGGTCTGATGACAGCTAGAAACCTTCATTCTTTGTTGTTGAATCCCAAGAAAATAACCAAATGTTCTTGTGACTGTAGCAATTAGATATCCCCAATCTTGGCAGTGATGTCATTCTATGATGCTTCTCCATCATAGCTGAACTGTCTACTCTTTCACCCTAGTGCGTGTGTGTGTGTGTGTGTGTGTGTGTGTGTGTGTGTGTGTGTGTGTATGTAGCAGAACATAAGCTTTCCAAAGACCAAACAACACAGTGATCATGTTGGCATTTCTTCTGGGAAAGGGAATGAAGTTGGGGGGATGCAATACTTAATATGAGACACGTAATTTCAGAATGATGCTTTATTGAGTCTATTGTCTTTTCCTTTGAAAACTTTGTACTATGTATCTCTAGGCAATGGGCATTTGAAAGAAGATGAGGATAAGGAAGAAGAGGAAGAGGTTGAAGAGGAGAGAGAAAGGAAGAAATAAGAAGAGGAAGAAGAAGGACAGTGACTACTCTTGAGGAGAGTTAAGGTTTATACAGAAACTGGAAGCGGACTAAAAAAAGTTCAAATATAGTTTTAGAAGACTGGGTACTGAAAAATACAGTAAATGCAACAAGTGACCAAACTTAGTAAAATCTTCTATATAACTGTCTGCTCTTAGTAATTCTGTCATGGATTAGTTATGTCATCGGGCCTTAGCCTTCTCACAGCACTCAGTCACATCATCCTGAGCTGAAAGTCCTTTGATATAGGGTAAAGGAGAAAATTCTTCCAAGTTTACCCACCAGACTGTGACTAGCTCCATTCTATTACTGTCACTATGGCCTTAATTCATTTCGGGTCATAGCACAAACATTGTATTCAGTGTGGTAATGAAAGATGAGAGTCATGGAGAGAGGGAGAGGAGAGAGACGTCACAGTCTTTTTCTGTAATCAGATGTCTGATGGGGAATTCATCACGTCAGCTATGTTAGTTATTAGCAAAAACTCATTATCTTAAGATAGACAAAAGGGAACGAACTACACACAGGTGACATACTAAGATGCTGAATCACTGAGAGTCATGTTAAAAGTTCCTTGCTATTCTTTTTTTTTTTTTTTTTTGGAGCTGAGGATCGAACCCAGGGCCTTGCGCTTGCTAGGCAAGCGCTCTACCACTGAGCTAAATCCCCAACCCCCTTGCTATTCTTAAGGTATTTGTATCTAATTTCTGATAAGAGGTTAACAGAAATAGAGTTTAAAATAAAGTGTTGAATTCATTTTTCAACTTCCGTAGATTATAACATCCTATTTTAAGAATCTATCTATCTATCTATCTATCTATCTATCTATCTATCTATCTATCTATCTATC